>VYZP01079947.1:0-24790 GCA_013400635.1 Hypocryptadius cinnamomeus | reverse complement strand
AAAAATTGCAGTACATTAAAGAACTCCATATTCTTTAATTATTATTGAAGAATTAAGACTAAAACATCGATTTTTATTCTAGAATTACATTATTAATGAAAAATAATACTGATAATCTATTTTAGATAAGAACTAGCAAAACAATTCTAAAATATTCTTTGCATATGCAATCTTTTGGGAATTTTACGTCACCTAAAGTACATGGAGGACATTCTCCACAATCTGTTTCCTGAATTCTTTTTCAGTATCTCAGTGCCTGTTTCAGAGTGTCATGGAATTGTTCATTCTACACTTTTAAATAACTCATCTATTTTCCAGATACCGTTTGAAATAGAACCCCTGTAGTCCCAGAAAGCCAGAAGAAAATGTTTTGAACTAGCATGTCGACTCTCAGAGAGTTCTGACAGCAACATGCAAAATAATATAGTGACAAAGTCTTTCCCTTTCACCTGTTTCCTCTTGAGGTGGTCAGCAAGAACTCGTTAACAGAGCTTCACATACCGTTTTGTAAGTGTTGCTCCAACAGGCTATGCTGAGAATTTAGTAAGACTTTCATCTAAAAAGAAGAGAAAAAGATGCTTAAAAGATGAATAGTATGAACTCTCACTTTTTTCAATAAAACTATACTACATTGCAAGGTTTATGTGACATTTGGAGGCAAAAACTGTATGTACTTTAATAATAAGAGTGTATCCCTGTGGTGTATCCCTTTACAGTTTAGTTATGGGATGGAAATTACTTCACTACAATCTGTGTCACTAGTAAACACCTTTTTAAAAGCTCGGGGAATTTTAAGTAAACATAGTTAAAGCACACAACCAAGCTGAAGTGCATGTCAAAATATGGACCAATAAGCTGAATTTAGGACTCAGTTTCTGTTTAAAAGACAGCATGTGTTCAAGTCCAGAATGGGGATAGAATTTAGATGTTCCCAGATTTTGCAAATTGTTGTCACAACATCATAACTGCAGGGTCTAGAAACTTAAAAAGAATAACTCTTGTCCTGAAGCTATTAATACTTTGGGTTAAAATTTCATTGTTATGGATAATGGCAGTCTGATTTTTATCTTTGAATAAACAGAAATTTAAGAGACACTCCAGTCTGATTTTTATCTTTGAATAAACAGAAATTTAAGAGACACTCCAGTTATCTCTGGACCTAATCCCAAATCATAAACTGTTTTATGTTTCTGATACTGTTCTTGAAATTCATTCCTTTTAGTAAAAAGCTGTTAGATTCATCTGTGGATTAGAACTTTTATATTTGATTTACAGATTGTTGAATTTTTGAATTAACTTTCCTCAAAAAAAGCAACTTTAAAAAGATAACTATCTCAATTTAAAGGAGATCCTGTCCTTGTTCTTAAAACAGTTGCAACAGCTCAAATACAGCAGAATTTATCTGGTATATTCGATATGACTAGTACTGAATAAAATACCTGAAATATATATTAAAGACCTTTATGTGTTCAAACTACAACTAAATTAGCTTGCTCAAGTGAAACATTGATATAATTAGTCAAAGTATTCAAAAAAGAATGCCAACAAAAACCCGTGATATAGAAACTGCAAAAACATATGTTTTTAAAGAGTGGGTTTATTAGTAGTGTCAGTAGAGATAATGTAATTTTCTGTTTATTTAAGTCTGGTTACCAGAGTGCTGTGCATTTCTTAAGAGGTTCCTTAGTAGAAAGCAACAATTTCTCATTCTAACATTGATCTATTGCAAGAAAAGACATTCAGAATAAAAGACTTTCAATTACTGAGATGGAGACTTCAAGAAGCTATTCAAAATTCTTTGCAACTACAGCCTCTAATAAGAACTTTCCATTCTTTAATAAGATTTGTAACTGCATTCTCCAGGACAAACTATTGAAAACTAGACTGTAGACAGGCACAAGTTACAGGGTTCAAATAAAGAGTAACTGCATGGAATCTTATGCCATGCAGAAGGTTAGACTAGACATTTTAGTGATCCTTTTTGGACTGATAATCCATGAATAGATGGATTTTTGAGGTTCTAATTTTATTCATTACAAACTTACACTCTAGAAAACCACTGGAAAAGTATTGGTAGCAGAAAATAAAAAACCCCAAACTTTAAAACATTCCTTTTTTTACTTGGTAGTTAAGAATATTCCCATGTTTCTAGCTAAATGATCTTAGAATTTTGTCTATTTTAAGGGAAATTCCTTTATTCCATTTTGTGTTTTTTTTCCTTCACAAAAGTTTTTTGGATTCCTTCTCAAAATTATGTTGGCAATTTTTGCAAGTGCATTTGAGTCTATCTCTCTAATAATGCTGGAAAGTGTTATGTGATCTTTGGAAGAGGACAATTAACAATAGAATGCAATTAATATTAGGTAACAATTAGGCTGTGTCCTTTACAAATTTGGGCAAATAGTCTGGTATTCAGCTTGTTTAATAATAGGAGATAGTTGCACAATTAGGATTGTGGTTACTCAGACCCCATAATTCGGTTAGCAAATGTCAGTGACATGGGAATTAGAGAGAGCAGCTGGAAAGTTCAAGTGTGTTTGTTATAAGCTTCTATGATCCTGATGCAGTTGGTGGGCATTTTAGGTTCGCAGTTTATTGCAAGCTTTGTTATTTGCACTTTCTTTTAACGAAGTTGCTAGCCATATGAGAAGAACAGAACATCTGCCTGTGCCAATGCAGTATGTAGGCTTTGCTATGTACCTACTTAAATGTACTGGCCATTGATTTCCTTTATGAGAGTCTCTCAATTTTTATAACACATGTAAGGTAGCATACCAATTCTGTACTTATTTAAAGCCCCATTCCAAAACTACAGATCATTCTGAATAGATTGTTGGCTCAATACCATGACAAAATTGTACTTAGAGCAGGAAAATTTAGCTTATTGGAACCTTATTTGTACAACACCAGGAGTCCAAGACAAGCAGAAAGTCATTCTTAACTATAATTATTCTCTTTTAGCATATTCAGCAAAAATGATAGGCCATCTGTTCAGTGTCTACAGAAATAAAAAATCTGAATGCTATCAGGATTACATTTCCCCTACCCTTCTTCTGCACCCTCCTCACCCTTTTTTTTAAATATTTCTTTATGTATAAAGAAGCAGTGCATCAAGGAGAATTTTAACATCTGTGTGAAACGCATTTTATCCCATTAAACAAAAAACATGTGTAAGGGGAAAGACTGGAGCAGTCTTAATGGAAGAAATAGCTGTTTCACTGAGTCCAAGTGGGGAAAACTTCAAATTACTGGTTGATATAGTGAGCCAATAATTCTGTTTATAAACATATTTGTCTACAATTTAGACAGCTGACACTGTAAAACTAAATGTATCTGAGCTTCTTGATATAATCCATACATCACAGTACAAGTCACTGGACTTCTAAGAGTGAGTTACAGACCTACTTCTTTGCTTTCTTTCTCTTAGGAAATTAGTTTATTGCGGTCTGGAAGCAAATATGGTTTATTTAAAAGATTTTTCTTATTGCAATTTGCCATTGATACAATGGAGATGTAAAAGCTGACAGAGGAATGCTGTGGATGGCTGCAAAGCCAGTGTTTACTTCTCTGTGGCAAAAATAAAAACATACTTTGCCTCTTTAAACAACCCTTTTATTCTCCAAGTTGTGTATTAAATCACTGAGTCAGTGATGCCATCTGTCTTATCACTCTGAATCTTTTATGACTTGCAATGCAAAAATAGCTTACTAGAGAAATATTCAAAAAATTTAATGTATTTTTTTAAAAAAAAAAGCTAAATATTTGTAATGATGTCTTTGGCTGTTTGCATTTAAAAATTTCTAATCATAATGTTTAATTTGTGTCCTGCTACACTTATGCAAGTACACAGCAAAGACACAAGGTGCTAGGCTGTATGGGTTCGATTTCAAAGACGCATGTAGGTTTCAAGTTATGCTTAAAGTGGTGATCACTGCAGACATTTTGCCTTCTAATCTATTGTCATCAAGCTAGATTTTTCATTCTATCCTTAGAATTTCCAGTCATACTGGTGAAAGAGGTGGGTTCAAGGGAACAAAATCATAATTCATAACCCTTAGTTTAGCTTTTCTTGAGGAAACGGCACTGTGGAGGATGCCTCAGTCACTAGCTTTTGGCAGTGATTTTTGTTGAACTGCCTGGTGTAGAAGGATACCTGTAAGACAGAAGCCTGCAGTCTTTCTGCCCAATTATAATTCTTAGTGAAGTTTCCTAAATTAGGGGCCACACCTGCTCATTTCAGACAGTCTATGAATTCCCAGATGCAAAGTCCATTCCAATACAGAGATTAAACTATTAAATTTATTAAATCAAATGAAAATAAAAAGTAGGTAGCATGAGAGACATAGATAAGTTATGGCAGGAAGCTTGGTGTTACTGGAGGTTTTGTACATAGCAGATGTGTATAAGCACCAGAACATGTTTTATGATATCTAGCTTCATTTCTGGTTGCAATCTTCAATTGGAGCACCAATTTCTTTGTCAAAAAACTTAAAACCATTGCTATTTGATAGCACTCAGAGCTTGATATCTGCAAACTCACTATAAAACAGTTGTACTGCCTACATCTATACTTTTAAGAAAGTCTTGGTGGAAGTTCAAGCACTGATAATCCACTGTACACAGCCAATGTTAGCTTAATTACTGAGCACGATTTTGCTTCTGTCAACAGGTGCTCCCAGAAACATGGCCAAAGCTCTGATCAGACACCATCAGCTACAAGAGACCATTTTCCAGGGGAAGTATGATTGCAACAAGATTTTGCTCCCGTAAAAAATACCCCTATGTTGGACTGCGTTATCATAACATAATTTGAAATATTTTACTAGAAAAAAAATTCACAGAATAGTTCTTTACTACACCCCACCTATCTCAGCAGATAAACATGACTCTTTCAATAATCACATCTTCTACAAAAATTTAAAGTCATAGAATATCCTGAATTGGACCCACTAGGATCATCCAGTCCAGTGCCTGGTTCTGCAGGAGACCATCCCCAAGAGTCACACCATGTGCCTGAGAGCATTGTCCAAACACTTTATGACCTTTGTCAGGCTTAACACTTCCCATTCCCCTCTTCCCTGGGGAGCCCAACCAGTGCCCAGCCTCCATTTGGATGAAGAACACTTTCCTAACATCCAGCCTCAACCTGGGAAAAAATATTAATCCTCATTTGAGCGTGCTAGCCAGTAAGCATTTTACTCTGTGCTCCATAGTAATTGTTTCTCATTGCCTCCAATTTTAAGTATGACACCTTAAAAACATAATTAAGTATCAACTGAGTAGATTTTCTGTGTTGTCTTTTCCCCCATTTCAGGTTAGTGTTGTAGCCACTGATCTCTAAAACCAAAGTGGGAATCAGTCCATGTAATCCCATCTGCAATGGAATGTGTGTCTAGGTCTGTCTAGCCTTGTAATCATGTTAAAAACATCTAACCCACATTAAGAAAGGTTAGATTGTCATTCACTGGTGTCCAGGCCTTCAGATGTATATAATGAAAAGATGTAAGCAGCTGACTACAATGTTCTGGATTTAACTTTACTGGTTTAAAATATGCTTGTAGCTCTGTACCAGCTTTATTGAAAAATAAGAAACTTTCTCTTGGTTGCCAGGATCATTTTTTTGCCAAATTAGGTGCACTAGATTTCACTCTCATTATCTTGATAATGTTGCATTCTGCTCAAAATCTAAAAGTGGTCACAGTATTTTTTCTGCAAAATGACCATGAACTGACCCTTAATAACAAATTTTAATGTGCTAACCTTATTCACAGTCATCAGTAAATAACAAAATGGTACAAAAAGCAATTAACATAAATTAAAACATAAATTTTAAACAGCAACCTCTTAAAAAATATTTAATCAGACACCTACTGACTCAAAATCTAATCCTGTTGACACTGAAGACAGGTCATATTTTATTTTAATCTATCTAGCTTGCTAGTTTCTTGCTCTTATAATGACATATATCACTGCAATATCTAAGTGTCACTGAAGAAATAGTAACTGCTCTAACAACTGGCCAATAATGTAACCTTTTTTCTCTCTCTGCTTAAGGCAATTAAATTATATTTTTTTCTTTTTTATGATTTTAACCCCATCTCATCTTTATTTGTCTTATCTTCTGTTTTAGTAGATTTTCTACTCTTGAGTGCCACTTGCAGTGATATTTGAAGAATTTTATATACGAATTGAAAGGGTATTTAATTTATTTAGTCTGGTCAGACAAAATTTTCATGCTGCACCACATATTTCTTTAATCTCCACACTACAACTCCTACAGAAAACACCTATAAATGCAAGTCATCTTTATGAGGACAGATGTACTCCATGAGATATGTCAAGCTTTAGAGACAAACAGAGATTATTTTTTAAGGTGGCTGGTGTGAGAATGACTGTTTCAGGTGTCATCACATTAAGCAATGTTCTGGGAGAAGATGGTGGTGATTTTATTTTATTTTTATGAATAAGGAGATGCTCACATTCTGAATTTGTTTAATTTTTTTACTGTTATGGTGCTGCTAACACAATCCAGATATTAATAAGATTCCAAGGAAATGCCAAAATGTGATGATCTATCGCTATGAAGATGGGATAGAAGGTTATCTTTTTTTGTCCACTACTGGAAAGAATGTTTAATTCTCAGTAAAGACTCATCTGTCACTCTTGTCTTCAAGAAAATTAAGAAAATAGGTAGTTCACTTCAAATCCACAACTTTAAAGATACTCTATTTCAAAATTAGATAGCATGTTACTGGTGAAAAATCACGTCAAAGATATATACCAAAGGAGCTGCAAAACAAAACAGAAAGATAGAAATAAAGAAAGCCTTCAGGTTAGTTTCAGGATAATAAAACAAATAGGCTGCTCAATCACAACAAATACATATTTTGCATGTACTAATTAAGACCACTGACACCTTGAAGTATCTTGTTTATGTACTTTGCACTATCCACAGAACAATTTAAATTCTCACAGCTGTTGCCAAAAGTCAGTCTTAGTCCATTGCTTTAATTAATCCATGCTCATTATCTGGATGGCAGTCTTTCTAGGAACATAAAGTCAAAGGAGAAGATGTATCATTAGTAGAATTTTTCAAGCAATTTGCAGAATATAGAGACATTAAGTATTTTCTACCCTTAGTGGAGTTCTTTGATATGTAACAATAACAAAGGCATCTCTAAATACAATCTTCAAATAAATACTTGAAGTTTTGTAAGTATGGTGGATAACAGAAAATGCCATTCACACTGACTAACTGCTTTCTCTTTTCTTAATAAATTAAGGGGTGTTGCATAGAACATATGGCTTTATGACGATCTAAATATTCATCCAAGATTATGAAAAAGTACCACCTGTTACAAAATAATTATGTTATTTCAGTGACTTATTAAGAAAAGAAAAAATGGGGAGTGGATTCTGCTTTAGAAAAATGCACAACTGACTTGATATTTCCCTTTCTTTCCCTGTTCCTCTTTTTATGGATATTGTATAGCTTGTATATATGATAGAAAATATGAAAACATATGCTGTAATTAAATTTTTAGGCTGAAAATATGTTTCTTACTGATGTTCTAATTAAAAGTTAAATACATAATTTAAGATTACATTAGATTGGAATTAAAAGTAAAAAGGTAAGATATAAGGGGAAATTGCTGCAGGAATATTTGATAATCGCAAACATGTATTATGACTCCAGCAAATTAAATCTAGATGTTGTATTTGAAAAACAAACAAATGTACATCCAAATCTGTAAACATGAGGATATTCCCACACGCATCCTGCTTCTTTCCAGAAGTAATGAATGATCCTACATCTCTCCAATAAACAAACAGTTCTGAAAAATACTCTCAATAATATTTAAATTACCTGCCAGTTAAGAAAGCACAATCAGAGACAAAAGGAGGGCACAAAGAACTGAAAAACTCCAAGACGACAAAATGTAACTCATATGTTTTGCCTTTTTTTTTGTTGTTGTTGTTTTGTTTTTTTGTTAGAGGGGTAAGCAAGCAGGTAATTCATTTCCTATCAACAGAAAAATGAATACAAGCTTTAATCAAAAATATACAACAGTATGTACCTGTCACCCTTATGTCTAAAGTATTTCAAATTCTTCCTCTCTGTGATCACACGAATCACATGATGAGAGTTTAAAAACGGACCAGAATATGATTATAATCCAGTCTGTTTAAGGTCTCAAATGGCAGAAAAGTTTAATGTTTCTATCCATAGGATATATTTTTAGGTTGGATTAAGTGATATGTTGAATGTCTTGGTGATTTTAATTTGCCTTGTGTTCTGCTAGGACAGGTGTTGAAATTTTAACAAAATCAGCCAAGAATAACTTTCAAAAGGAGCTGATGATTTATGTTACTGAGTAATTCTCTGAAAACAAAGTTAATTCAATATATAACAGGCCATAATTTTTTTTTTAAATGGGAACTAATGATATTTATCAATTTACTCTTTACTAATAATAACTATATTAGGTCTCATAATGAAATGTGTATTAAACTTCTGCATACAGAGAGGCCAAAGAAATATTAATTCCAAATAATGCTGCTGAAAAGATGTCATCTTAGTAAAATAATGTTTACATACTTAGTAAAACAAAAGAAACAAACAAAAATTACTGAGTTATGTAAAGGTTTGCATAAAAGATAAAGCTTTTAAACTAACATCATATCTCTCATCATTATATTCTGATGGTGGACAAATCAAGTTGTATGTCCACTATGAGGTCATTGGAGTGACCAAATTTAAAATTGTTACCCAAAATTTGGAGTCTCCAGCACTGATCATGTTTTCAAAGCAACTTTGATTAATAGTGGATAGCCTAAAGAGTAATGCATAATTCAAATGCTCCTGCTGACTTGGTCACTGCTCACATCTTAGATTTAATATTTATTGTAGTTAATGACATAAATATTGGTGCATCCTGATAAATATAATTTGGCCATTAGTAGTAGAAGGTTGTAGACCTTGCACTGACCTGACTCTGCAAGGTCTCAACACTTGTCTGGGCTTGTCCTGTCAGCTGGTTTGAACTCCTCAGTACAGCCAGTGGGCTTCAGAGAGCAATTAATCTCAGCCTAAAGCAGACATTTACATTTGACCAGCCAATTTTTTGTTGTTTTAATTATATAATTACATATTTCCCCCATGTAGATGTGTCCCACTGCTCCCTTTCTGATTTGGCGGCTTGGCTGTGCCAATTGTCCTTGTGGCAGTGTAACATAGATGGTGATGGGAGACAAAGACCATCTAAATCCTTCCTTGGCATTTCCTGATGAAAATACAGAGAGAAACTGCAGGCAGAACGAACTTATTCTGAACTCCATTTACCTTAAAAGACAATGTAGTGATGCCGAAAGCCCGGTCTTCTTAGCTTTTGGGCTCCTAGGGTTTGCCAGTTCAGGTAAATGTGGATATGATCAGAAGAAACAGGGACAGTTGCCTGAGCATAGAGCTTTCATATATACTTAAAATCACCTCTGAGATTTTCCGTATTTTTGCTATTTAACATGCGCATTTCCACATATTTCTGTGCTTTGCAATGTTTGGGCTCTGAGGACCATGAAAGAATAATTGATAATGTTTCATGTCTGTAATTTAATTACCTAAAAAGGAGGAAAAAATATATAAAAAGGAAGAAAATTGACAATAACTCAAAAAAGGCATAAAATATAATACCCAATATAAGGTAGATACAAATTTCGCAAACATACATTTACAAAGTTATAAAGGAATTTTGCATGAACAACAATGGTGTTGGATAGACCACTAAGAGTACTGCACATGCAGGCACTTATTAGGCTTGTTAATATTGCTTATTTTATAAGGTATAATCCTGAGCTGGCTAAAAAATAAGGGACCAGACGTTAATAGAAAAGTCAGTTATACACGTGTACTTTATTATTAAAAAAAAAAAATAAAGTTAACTTAAAAAAATTAGGAAAGAGACATAATTAACCCATTAAACACTTACAAAGGCATAGTTTTAGTGAATAAAAAGGGTCTCCAGACATATAAATCTATGGGTCATGTCCTTTAATTTGTCACAGGTCTGCTGACGTCAATGGAATCATATTTTTCACTGAATTAAAATGTATTTTTAAAATATTTTTGTTGTCTGTTATTACATTAGTTTGTTGTCTCAATTTTTATCTGCATTTTTTTATTTGTTTGTAATTATGTAGAGTTGCATTGTATGCAATCTGAATTTTGTTCAATTATTTGCCATACAATACCTTCCAACCAAAGCTATGCAGTGAATTTTGGCTATGATAGCCCCACTAAAATCAATGGGTAATGAACTACTAAAATATGTGTTTACTGCTTTTAACATTTATGAACAAGAAACAAAGTTAAAAAGTTCAGTGGCTACAGAAAGTGTCTTTGTTGTTAAATCTGCTCAGTATTCAGTTGCTTGGCTTGCTGAGCTGCAATGTGTGTGCTTCACTGTACGCTTGAGTTTTAAATCTGCACTGCTGGTTATTTGAAAAAGCATCATCCACCAAGTCATGGGTTCTAGGATAATGTGGAACAGGCCTGAAAATGCACAATTGTTTTCAAATTAGGAAGGAAAATACCAAGAAGGAGAATAATACATCATTAAAAACATACCTTAAAAAAAAAAAAAAAAAAAAAAGGAGAAAAAAGAAAAAAAGACAGAAATAACAGAAAAATATCTTTTTGTATTCAAGGCATAATTTTTAATCTCCAGTCAGAAAAAAATCTGAAGCTACCATTCAGCACTCAATATATAATTGTTTATCTAACTGGAATCCAAAGAATAAGGAATATAAAATAATGAAAAATAAAAAAATAATCCCAAATATACCATCTCTCTGCTTTTTTTTGTTTGTTTGTTTTCCCCTGAAGCATATAATCACTAAACAAGACAGGACGTCTTTACTGAACACAATCTGAAGTCATTGCTTGGTAAAGAAAGTACGCAGCAAACGATGTTCTCCACTTTATGAGTATATAAGACATGAAGACTAAAGAATGCAAAGCCTGGAATCATTACAAGAGTAAAGTTAGAAGCATTAGGCTACAAAACACTCATATATTATTAAATATCTCAGCTGTGGCATCAGAGTACTTCTTAATTCTCCTTTTCACTGAAATAAAAAATTTATTTGCTAATCATTAAATGGGACAATAAATCTAAGAAAAAAAAAATAATGATAGTCAAACATTTGTGAATACAGGAAGCTTTGAGAACATAAATACCTTGCTCTTTTGGAGTAATCTCTATGGTATGCCACTACTTCAGGGGTCTTGCTTGTGTATAGCACATGCTCAGGGTCCTAATTTTGGTGTAGTACATTAAAAGATATTTAGGGGCTGGATATATAAGGAAGAACTGTGAAGAGACAGAAGAGAGAAAGCAGGTGTGTGGTAACCTGAACATTTTTAGCATGAAAGAAAGATACTGGAGTGAGTCTCAGACAACATCATTTCTTTAATTTGAGATATTACCATATACAAGATCTTTTCATGATCTACATTCATGTCATGGGTTGCAGCAAATAACTTTTTGGCCACCTGTCTCTTTTGGCACTCATGAAAACTGATAACACTTATTTCGTGTTGTAAAAGAAGAATCATGGCAGCTGAGGTGCAGTTTTTCTCCATCATCACTGGGCTAAACACCAAGTATCTTGCTGCTTTATTGACACCACACTTATTCTGCTAGTTTGTATTTTTATTTAGATAATTTTGTCAATGCATTAGTGATGGCTTACTTAACAAAAGTTGCTGAACACTGAAACCTTCTCCATTTTGGAAAGATAGCTCTGGGTCCACAATTTTGACAGGGTGTTACGTGCTTTCCTCTCCCTGCCCACCACCGCCCCCCCTACTTGGAGGTCCCCCACCCTGGCTAGGGCACAAGACCCTTAGTCAGCCACCCAGCGCCATCAGGCCCTCCCCCAGCAACACTGCAGGAGGACTGCTCCAGCTCTCCACAGCTCCGCCCTGCCTGGTCACAGACCCCACTGAGCCAGAACCATCTGTGGTCCCACAGTTTGTCCCCACTCCCAGGAGATTTCTGATGATGGGGCTGTCCCTGGTGCTCCCTGTCTGACCTGCTCCAGTTCACCATGGTTACCAGCAGAGCATCCTGACAACAATTACCTTGAAATTGTCCAGGTTTGTGTATGGGTTGTCTTGGGATATTATCCAGCAATAAACTATCATTCGCAGTTTCATTTAATTTAGGAAATTACTCCTAAGAGAATAATGTTGTGGGTGCACCTATGCTCCTGTAGAATAATCAGCCAAAGTGGGTCAGTTATTAAAATGGGTTTTTTTTCTCATCTTCTTTGAAACCCTTATGAACATAGAAGCTGTTCCAAATATGTCTAGGACCTGTGTCCTATCCTAGATAGGATCTCACTACCAGTATATCACCATCACAGTTTAACCTCAGGCAGCAGCCAAGCTCAACACAGCTGCTCCCTTAATCCCCCACCAATAAGATCAGGGAGAGAATTGGAAAGGCAAAATATAGAAAACTTGTGTGTTGAAAGGCAGTTTAATAGGTGGACCAGAGGTCACACACAAGCAAATCAAAGCAAGGAATTCATTCAATTCTTTCCATGGACAGGAAGGTGCTCAACCATCTCCAAGACAGCAGGGCCCCATCACCAGTAATGATGACTTGGGAAGACAAATGACATAATCCCAAATATATTGCCCCTGCTTCTTCTTCCCTCACACTTTACAGACGAGCATGATGTCACACAGTCTGGAATATCCCTTTGGTCAGTTGGAGTTAGCTGTCCTGGACATGTCCCCTCCCAAATTTCCATGCAGCCCCAGATTCCTCACTGGTGTGGGAGTACTAAAAGCAGAAAAGGCCTTGGTTCTGTATAAATGCTGCTCAGCCATAACAAAAACATCTCTGTGTTATCAACCCTGTGTTCAGCACAAATCCAAAACACAACCCAATACCAGTCACTGCACACAGTCATTTTAAAGAAAACTGAGTCTACCTCAACCAAAGCCAACACAATCACACACAAACTCCCTTACAGAATACCTGTAGTCCTTACAGGTGCTGTAGTGCATCAAAATGAACAAAAATTGTCAAGGAATGATGAGAATGTCAAAAGGAGTATTCAATGGCACATATTTCCAGCACTAAACCTCTCTCTCTCTCACTCTGTCTTTCCCCTGGGTCTTCAAGGTTGTGAGCAGCTCCAAGTAAAAGGCATGTACCACAAGGCAACAAGAACTCTTATAACTGAGTGAAAATCTAATAATTGTCATTGCCTTGCCATTTGCTGCTAGCTCAATGGTACCAATCTCAGTGCAAACTTCTATGAACACAAATATATTACGGTTGTTTTGCTAGTTCAGAAGAAACTGAGATTACTGAGAAACTGAGAGCACTCCACCTTTTCTGTTCTCTGTGTAAAATGTGCAGTGATCCAGGGGATGCTGTGCAGTGTACTTGCTGCAAAGCACATGCTGAAAGAGTCTTTTTCTGTATTTCAAACCTCTCACACAGACAATAAAAGCCTCATCCATATCTATGGGATAATGTGAATAAACTCAATAGGCAACGCTTAGTAAAAATACATCCTTGGAAATATATAATTCAATATCCTAAAGTAATTTCATAAATGTGAGTCACCTGATACAATTATAATATTATAACAAGCCATTTCAGAGACAAAAAAATCTTCATGCATGATTAAATGACAAACTTTGTCTGAGCGTACTGAAGATTTTTAAAATTGCAGCAGTCTTTTTATTTCACCTTCTTCAGATATAAGATGAGCTTTATATAGATTTATCTTCACTTTTTAATTTTCTAGATAGTGTTAACATTCTCTCTAAAGCAAGAGATAAAACTGAACTGAAACCACTAATGCATGAAAGACTTTCCGTCTTCAAAGACAAAGAACAATATACTTTTTAGTGATGTAGCTTTCACCACCATAATACCTCATTATTCATGACATTTTGTCCATTATAGCATGAGATTCCTCAAAAGATAGAAGTAATCATCCAGCAGAAAAGTCTAGCTAATTATCCATTGTCTGAGAAATCGAGCTGGTGTAATGGATGAAACATCAGTTGCAGCAATTGCTGGCATCTACTGACAGAAGAAATACATCTCTGAAATTACTGTACCAGAAATCTCAGAAATCTGAGGCTTCCTTACCTGCTCTCTCCAGATAGACAGAAAAGGTTGTTTAGAGCAGAAAATTCTGTATATACACACACATAAGACAAATTAAATGCCTTAAAAAATAATTATGGAGTGCTATATGAATATTACTTTTGTGGAATGTACAAGGTATTGGCTCATTTCTTATTGTTTTATAGAGCAATTAGTGATTCCATAAGAGCTGAGAAGGTACAAATATAAGAAACTTGTTTAGAGTAGGAATATATGTTTTAAAATTTCACTTTAGTCAATTCTTTAAAACATATACTATTAAAAATGTATTTTGTTTGATTACTTTTTTTGAAATACACAAAATAATTTAATTATATATTAGAGTTAGAAAAATGCATAAGTGCTTTAGCACCTAAGCATGACTCCTTAGTAAGCTTTTCCATCCCAGGCAGCAAAAATTTTATCAATTAAAATTAACAAGTATCTAGTAGAGAAATTTAGGCACTTCAGATACCACAAGGAGTAGATTTGGCAATTGTACTGACGACTTCTAGAACAGATGGAATGAAAACAAGAAAGGCTAGCAGAATAGACTAGGAAGTGAAGGAAAAGATGATCATGTACACAGAAGTTAGAAAAGGACAATGAAAATAGCATCTTAAGATAGAGAAAAAAAGTACCAGAGCCAGAGCATTCATGTGAAAAGATAGAAAATAAGATTAGACATTTTAAAAAAACTGATTTTGATTAAATTTGAGAAGTAAGACCTGAGGAGAAAAGGAGATGTCCTACATTAAATGTTAATAGATTCTACTGTAAGAAAGTTGGGCCTTAGTTCTGCCTTCAGATAAATTACAGTGAGAAGTGTATATAATGCAGAGGCAGGATTTGGCCCTTTTCCTTTGCCATTTTAAGATGATTGAAAATAAAGAGATCTCAGAATAAAAGATGGTTGGACCAGAGGATCATTGAGGTCCCTTCCAATATGGTATTCAATGATTCTGTGATGAGATAGCTGGAGGATTATAGGCAAAGTCTCTCTTCTCAGTAGTCTGTTCCTACTCTAATTTATTCTGAGCTGTCCTTCATTTGCTGTATCTGGAAAGGTTGCAAACCAGCACTCTCAGAGGAGCTGTAAAGTAAAATGAGTCCTTAGGTACTAAGAAAATATATAGAAATAGCTGTAGTTTTCTGATGGAATGGTGACATGGAATATTTGAAGTGGATCTTTTTTCTATGTGCGCCTGTCTCATAATGTACTGCATTAGAGGTCAAAACTAGTTATCAATTTGCACCAAAATCCTATTTAAAAACTTTTGCAACACTGGCTTATATGTTTGTATGTTTGCAAGTATTATCATCTCCACAGGAGAAAAAAAAAAAAAGGAAAAGCAAACAACTCAACCCCTCAAATCACCTACGAAATAGAAGTATTACATTTGAAAGTCAGGGGTTTTTTTGTTTTAGGAGTGTTCAAAGCAGTTGTTTTTGTGATCTTCTGTGAGTTTAAAACTCTGCAGTTCACAGGCTGGAGAGCACCCTCAGGAGAAATTGTCTCCTCTGGTCTGCTCTAAGAGATGCATTCTGAGCACAGAGTGGCAGCATGAAGATTCAGCATGATGGAAACCAAGTACCAGTGTCTAGAAAAATGACAGTAAGTATTTGAATCTAATCTAAAAGTAAAGCATTTTACCATGTGATTTCTTAGATCATTCTGAAGGCAGCATTTTTGGGGAAAAAAACATCTAAATCCTATATAATCACCTCTTACTCTAGTTCTCTTATGCAGAAAGATTTGCAAGAAATATTGGGAGTTTTATTGTGCTCTTACAAGTTAGGAAAAATGAAACACATGAAGAAATAAATTGACATCTTCAGGAAATAAAGTAGCTTATGCATAGGAATATAGAAATAATAATACAACAGGTACACTGTACAGTGAACCTCTAAGGAGAGGAAAGAGAAAGATAAATAAAAACTCATATGAAGATATAAGGAGGACAAGTTAGGCTAATAAGATTATGCTTCTGGACTATAGGATATATCAGCTTGTTTAAACAACCCTGGTATTAATTGGGAATTCTTTTTGGCTTGTAGAATGGAGACAAAGTTGAAAGACTTTGGATTTAGTAAATTATTACATTACTAAATTCTACATCAACAGCCCTACAGGGGATAGTTTTTACCCCATCTAGATTGAATTTTAAGCAATGAATAGAACAACGGTGATAAATTACTGAAATAATAAAAGACAATAAAGTCAGATGTCCACAGTCCATAGCCATATTTCGCTCATTTTTGGAAAAGTGTTACTGTATACAGAAATACAATGTACACAAAAAAAATTGCAAAAATGGACTAAGAAGTAATGAATAGCGTAAATAGTTGATTTGGGAGACAAGTTCTATGACTAAAGATGGAGTAAATTGCAATATAAGATGAGTGACTTGATAATATTTTGAAATAAATAAACTATAGTTTTGATACTCAAAATCTAGCAATAATCCATTGATTTCAAAGGGTTGTCGCACATATACAATTCTAAAATGCATTTGGTGTACATGACTTCTTAAAACATGAAGACAATGTCATCCCTAGTATTCCATCTGCCATGCACAATAGTACAAGAAAGCATGAATGGATATGAATGGAAGTGATTCCAGACCACTGTTACCTACAAAAATAAATTCACCTGTTGTGTTCCTCACACAGGTCCATAGTGGTATACACATCCCCCACTTGTAATATAGATACCATGGTCCATGCACCTCATTTGATATTGTTAGCTGACACATAGTACTGTAAAAAAAAATTAAAGCTCTTACTCTGAAGCTTTAGTATTGTTTTATCATGTTGTTGAAAAGTATTCAGCTAGAAGTAGTCAAAAACTTTGGAATATTTCCTCAGTCATGTTAACTGGTTACAAGTTTCCTGCAACTTCAGGTTATGATATAGAAAAGTGTTTTGAATTTCATGATTTAGAAACCAGTTCAAGTGAGTAAAGAAGATTGGCAACTAAACTAAAACAAAAGAGAGTTGTTATTTTGTTATTCATGTTCATACAGGGACATTTATTGCCTGGATCTTCCACAGAATTTTTGGAGAATTTACAGCACTATTTTTTTTCTCTCTCACTGGCGTATCAGTCTTAGTATTAGAGAATCTGTATATTGAAGTTCGTCAAGAGTATTTTCACGTGCATTTCAACAAGAAAATAAGTTGATTTAACACTTTATTTAACTTTTTGTCTTTTTCAATGAAAAAATTCTCAGAATAGTAATATATACAAAATCTAATACTTCCCTGAAGTTCAACTGTGATGGTCTAAAAATAATAGTGGTAATAATAATTACAGCAACAACCACAACCCTGATAACAACAAGACCAATAACAGCAACAGAGACAATAGCAACAGACACTTTCACTTTCACTGAAGACTGTATGTTCTACACAGACCACTGGAAAGCACCTAGATTTAGGTACAGTGAGGTTTTCTTCTGTCTCAAATCCCAAGGGAGATTTCTAAACAAAGGCATGTAAGACAACATTCCAAAGAAACTAGACCTTCAAGGGAGTGAAAACCTAGTTTTCTTGCAAATTCTTCTAATACCTTGGAGCTTTGGTCTGTTCTTACTCTGGTGAATACAAATTATTCAGGCTTAGATGAAATGTCAAAACTAGACTGAGTCAATCCAGTCTCTAACTGATTAGAAATGTATTTCTGCTGACAATACCTTTTAAATCTATGAAAAAGAAAGAATTTTTCCAATAACATACAGTCTCTGCTATTGCTAAGTAAAAGGTTAGAAAAAGGGTTGACCATTCATATAGAATTTTTCCTATTGGTGTCTTGTCCTATGAGAAATATTTGAAGGCATTTGCTTGATGAAAAATTCACTACCACATTAAAGAAAAAAACAACTGATCTCGTGTACCTGTTATCAAAAGGTTTATAGGTTACCTTTTACCATAAGACAATACAGAAATACATGTTGATGATGCATTCTGACATGACCTGCTTCAAGAGATTGTTTTCAAGTGCTTTCTTTCTTAGTTCTACTAACCTAAAAAAGGTAGGAAATACAATCAGGTAGGCAAGAGTATATTTCCAACTAACACAAGTATTACATATTACACCTACGTTTCTTATTCTTGTAACTTAAAGGAATATTGTTTTCTACCTCTTGTCTTATACCACTAAATATTTACAATTTATTAAATTATATAAAACTTTAAGCTTTATTTAATACATTTTATTAATATATGTTAATCAAAAAATGTATGACATTCAAAGATTTTATCTTTATAAAACACATTTATTTTCCCTGGATAAATGTGAATTTTTAAAAATCTTCAAAAGACAGAAATCAATATGATGATTCACAATGTATGTTTTTTCTAGATTCAATAAAATGTGAGACAAAAGCATTTCTAAATAATTTCTTTTCATATATTGTAGCAATTAACATTTCAGATACTAACAAAAGAAAAAAAGCTTATGACTGTGTTAACTATAATGAAATTATCTGTTGTTATTATTCATTAATGTTCTAACCATTTTCCCGTAAGAAATATTAAGCAATCTAAAAACTAGCATATGTTTGTGCAAATTATATTCTCCCTTAAGATTTTGTAAGAAGCTCATCATAATAAGCAATTATACGGTACTTCTTCAGCTTAAACTTTTAGATTAATCACAGAAAGGTTTTGTGCATAACCTTCTTGCCAAGAACATGCTTTAATGTGACAGGTTTATCCTCAATTAGGTTTTGTTAAAGAGTCTTCTTTGTGCTATTTTTCATGTTTTGGTTTAGTACAAAGACAGTGCAGTCTCTGTACATACACATTACTATTAAAAGGTAATCTGTTCAGCATATTGCTTTTAGTGAAAAATTAATTTGATAAAATTGGAGTTTTTTTACTGATTGGCTTCTTTTACAGCACAGCTTAGCTCCTGATGATCAAGATGACAAGACAACAAAACATTAGCATGCAAAACCTGTAACTAAAAGGTAAACGCTCTGCTTCACTTTGAATAAAAATGTCTTTTGTAGTTTCATCTTATTGTTTGTCGATGAAAATTAATCCTATTTAATATATTTTCTCACAAATAATTTGCGTGTTTGAATGGTTCCATGCCTTTAGGGTGAGAGAGAAAAAAAATGTCTAACTACAAATTCCAGTGTTCTGTGCTTTTATTTGACATTATCAAAAGTACCACAGAGGCAAAATGTCATGTTATGTCATAATATAAAATGACAAGCTCTGTACAAATACATGAACAGCAAATCTTTTATCTGGTATTAGTGAAATAAGTAGCAAAGATATAAATGTCTTAATTTACAAAGGATATAGATAGTGTAAGTAAAGACAAGTGAAATCTTTTAAAGGAAGAATTTAAATGACCATATGTGCATAAAATAATATGGGAAAATAAGAATGGGAATGCTCTTAGCAGTAAAATAGAAGAGGCTACCGTTCAAGCCATTGTTTTTTTCTTTGATAATTTTATGTTTCATTATGTTGATTAAGCATTCCCACTTGACTAGGTACCACAAAGTTCAGGGGATTTCTGGTATGCCTGGCCAGCAGAGGAGAGCATTCCAGTGGCAGGCTGTTCTTTACCAAGCAGCAGATCACATGGTGTTGTGAGAATGCATTTACCACTGCAAGTTGGTCACTAATAAATTCTCAGGATAGCACTGATGTTTGTGAAATAGCTTTTAAACTGTCCTCTGAAGACAGATTTGTATTTGATGCAATGTGGAGAATGAAATGAAGCACTAGCATACAGAAAGCAGTGGAATATGATCTGTAGTCTCATAGAGGTTGGAGTAAGAATTGAAAAGATTGAAGTAACGTAACAATCACTCAGGAATTAAGATACTTCCCAGGACAAGACAGTACCAGAACTGAGATGAAGGCGATCCACCTCCAGGTGAGTATACAAAGAAAACATACCCTCTTTGAACACAGATTTATATGAACTTTACATGAACTGTGAACTAAATGAAACAAAGAAATAAACATTACAAGGTATTATACTGTAACATATTTTAAAATATATTATATTTTGGTGGTGAATGGTGCTGCACCCGGCTGGCAGCGAGTCATTGTAGTGTCCCCAAGGGATCAGTGCTGGGGCCAGTCCTGTTTAATATCTTCGTGGATGATCTGGATGAGGGGATTGAGTCCATCATCAGTAAATTTACAGATGATACAAAACTGGAAGCGTGTCAATCTGCTGGAGGGCGGGAGGGCTCTGCAAAGGGACCTGGACAGGCTGGATAGATGGGCAGAGTCCAATAAGAAGAAGTTTAATAAGTCCAGGTGCTGAGTCCTGCACTTTGGCTGCAACAACATCCTGCAGCGATACAGGCTGGGACAGAGTGGCTGGACAGTGCCCAGGCAGAAAGGGACCTGAGGGTCGACAGCTGGCTGAACACGAGCCAGCAGTGTGCCCTGGTGGCCAAGAAGGCCAAGGACATCCTGGCCTGTAGCAGGAATAGTGTGGCCAGCAGGAGCAGGGAGCTCATCCTTCCCCTGCACGTGGCATTGGTGAGGCCACACCTTGAGCGCTGTGTCCAGTTCTGGCCCCTCAGCTTGGGAAGGATGTTGAGATGCTCGAGCACATCCAGAGGAGGGCAGTGAGGCTGGTGAGGGGCTTGGAACACAAACCCAGTGAGGAACGACTGAGGGAGCTGGGGTTGTTTAGCCTGGAGAAAAGGAGACTCAGGGGTGACCTTGTTGCTCTCTACAACTTCCTGAAAGGTGGTTGTAGTCAGGTGGGGGTTGGTCTCTTTCTACCAGGCAGCAACTGACAGAACCAGAGGACACAGTCTTAAGCTGTGCTGGGTGAAGTTCAGGTTAGACATCAGAAAAAATTCTTCTCTGAAAGAGGCATTGGGCACTGGAATCATCTGCCCAGAGAGGTGGTAGAGTCATCATTCCTGGACATGTCTAAAAAAAGACTGGATGTGGAACTCAGTGCCATGGTTTACTTGATGAGGAGGTGTTAGGTTAGGTCATAGGTTGGACTTGATGATTTCAAAGGTCTTTTACAACGTGGTACATTCTGTGATTCTGTAATTTTGAAACTGTTAATATAAGATGGTGCTCTTGGTAATAAAAGCAATTAGTAGGGTATTTGTTGTTTCAGCATCTCTCAGATGTCTAAAATAATAAACACTAATAAACAATGCAGAGATATAATTTCTGTCAGAGCAGAAGTTACTTCAGCTATCTCAGGTACTTACGTTAAGGTACAATGATAAGTTGTTTATGGATGCTTCTTTTTATCCCCCTGTTGATTATGAAGAGAACTCAGGTCAAATGATCCTTCCTCTATGACACTTCTCTGATGACAGCATAAATCACCCTCATGAGTTTTTGTTTTCCTCTATGCACTACAACAAGGAAGTTAAAAAGTTCTCAACTGTCGCTGAGTTTCATCTCTGTTAGATAGAGTGATTATCTTTTACTTTTCTGTCTATTTTTCTTTCTGTTCACAGAATGAAAACCACAGAACTACTCCTTCTCTTCCAAGAAGGTATCTAACTTGGTTTCTAGTGCTGGGTGCTGGGGATTTGCACCAATGTTTTACTTTAAAAATTTATTCAGAAACTGGCAAAGCAGAAATAAATCCATAAAACTAACTTTAGTCTCAGTTTTGCTGTGGTCAAGTTAATTTTTGTCATAGTATGGAGCTAGGTTTCAGATCTGGGATTAAAACAGGATTGAAAAATCCAGATATGTTTTAGGTGTTGCTAAGCAGTGCTTACTCAGCATCAAGGTCTTTTCTATCTCAAACTTCCCCACCAGTAACTAGGCAAGGATGGAAAACAGATTGTGGGGAGACACAACTGATGCAGCTAAGCCCAGGTGACATCCAATGCCATTCATGGTTGTGGCCAGCAATAAAACCTGGGGAAAGCAATAGGAAGGGAGGACATTCATTTTCATGACATTTGTCTTACCAAGTCACCACTGCATGTGATGAAGCCCTGTTTTCCTAGAGATGGCTGAACATCTGCCTGCCCATGGGAAGTGATGACTGAAATGCTTATATTCCTTTTCTCGCACAGATGGCTTTGCCTCATTTATTAAACCATTTTTATCTTGACACATGAGTGTTTTTGCCTTTGTACTTCTAATTCTTTTTGCCATACCAATGCAAAGAACTGAGTGTGAGGCTGTGTGGGGCTCAGCTGCCTACCAGGGTTAAGCCACAACCACACCTAAATTCTTATGCATGACTTGTTTTCCAATGATTTGTGTCAGAGATATTTTTAATGTTTGGCTTACCTATTGAAAATGTGTTTGCACCTACAAGCCTATTTAGTATTACTTTATTACCATTGCATACGCCACAGGGACAAAGTGACTTAAGCATTTAATTAAAATATTTTCCCCTTTTTACAGAATTATTATGTTAATAAAAGGTCTCTTCATAAGAAAAATAAATGAATAAACAAAACTGGATATAACTCCATCTTTACCCTTGCATCCCTCTTTAGAAAACTTGATATTCCTTATAGGAATTTATTCCACTCCTTTAGGTGTGCACAGAAGCACACACACACACACGCGCGCACACACACCCACACAGAGACACACACAGAGACACACACACGCACAAACAAATACCAGCACTATAAAATTTAGTTTTCAATCAAGTTGGAAGCCTTATTGGAACAGCTGAACTAGTTGCTTACCAAAGAAATTTTGCACAGATAGTTACAGATGGGTGCTGAAGCATTATTTCCATTAACAACATAGGGAAGTCACTGAAGAAAAACAGTGCTGGTATGTCACTTGAAATTCTGTACAAATGAATGATCACTGGGATCAGATATGTCCAAAGATGAACCTGAGTTCTACAACAGTATTCTAAGACTTTAAGAAAGCTCAATCAAAGCCTGATCAATCTCATGATAAACAATCCATCTGGGCCAATTAGCTTCATTTTAGGTGCTGGCTTAGTTTCTTAGTGTTTTCTCACTACTGCATGAATATTTGATTGGGGATGTTTTGTTTCAGTTTTGTTTTGTTTTGTCTTTGTGTTTGTTTTGAGGGGTTTTTTTTGTGGTTTTTATGTTTTGGTTTTTTGGGTGGTTTTTTGTGTGTGTTTTTTTGTTTTGTTTTGTGGTTTTTTGTTAGTTTTGTTTGGTTTCATTTGGCTTGGTTTGTTTGTTTTTTTCAGAGTCTCAGGTATTCAACACATTAACTAATAAGATAACTTTATGAATTACATGAGCTTCCTCTACAAAGATAGAGTGTCAAATGAGCTTTGTGTTGTGTGTCAGAAAGACAGCCTGAATAAGACTTAAAATGTTTACTAAAATATGGTAGCAATAATTACTAAATGCAGATTTTACACTAAAAGACAGAAAAATTTGGATGGCCAGCACCATACATTGAGAACTTCTCCACCTATACATGGTATCAAAAGTAATCTGCAGATAGAATGAAGTGCCTGCCAGCACATTTAAAGTTATGAAAACATAGAAAATTAAGGAACAATATTAATATTTTTAGAAGTCTATTCCTGGCCTGAGCAAAAACTCAAAATCTCTATGGAAACTCTTTGATAATATTAATTTTGTAGATTGAAGCCAAATTTCCAGCTTTTAATTCTGTTAAAAATTGCAACAGTAGTTCAAGAAAATTTGTCATATTAAATTCTAGTTTTCTGATTTTCTTCAGAATTTTTAATAATAAATATTGATATTAAATTTGTTTTCTGACAGTGTTAATTTACCATTATGTTGCTATCAGAAGAAGGCAATGATGTGGTCTTTTTCTTCCCTTTCATTTTATATGCTACTATTCCTTAATAAACATTTTATCCTGTGCAGATATATGAAACCATATGAGTGGATCTCAATCTTAAACTGGCACTTCAAGTGCTGCTGTTTAGGGCTGAAATTGTAGACAAGAATAATTTTCTGTGTTTCACGCATGTACACTGCATTTGAATCAATTTGAGTTGCTCTTGCTTTGGCAGTTAACAGAGGTCACACAGTGTAGCAGTAAATTGTGTGTGTGTGTGTGTGTGCATGCTTTGAAGACCTAAACTATAGTGTAAGAGATTCAGGGTCAAGTTTTCTCTGCAGGCTCTGCTGATACACTCCAATTTCTCACCTGTGCATGCCCAGTATATGCGATAACTACTCCTTTTCTAGTGAAACATTCTATTTCACTTATATCTGTTTACAAGACCTCCTAAGAACATAGGAGCAGGAAATTCCCAAATGTTAGAAGTCAAGTAGGTGTGCAGCAGGCCAGTTTGGCTGAACAGGAATCTTCTCTTAGAAAAAAAGGCAAAAAAGCATAGCATATGTCCAGTGGAAGCAAGGTCATGTGACATGGAAGGAATACAGAGGTGCTGCTTGCCATTGTAAGGGATGGTCCTGTGCAGGGTCAGGAGTTGGACTTGATAATCTTTGTGGGTCCCTTTCACCTTAGCATACTCTGCATATTCTGTGATTCTGTGAAATTTGTGATAGATATTAGGAAGAAATTTGTTGCTGCGAGTGTGGTGAGGAACTGGAACAGAGAAGTTGTGGATGCCCCACCCCTGAAAGTGTTCAAGACCAGGCTGGGTGGGATATTGAGTGATCTGGTGTAGTGGAAGGTGTCCCTGCTCATGG
>VYZP01079946.1:0-17250 GCA_013400635.1 Hypocryptadius cinnamomeus | reverse complement strand
TGTCAAAGAGGGAAACATAGAAAACTGAGAGCAAACAGTAAAAGAATAAATGAGTATTCAGGAGGATTTTGTGTTTGCAGGTAGTTACACTACATCCATCACTTCTGTCATCATCATCAGAGCCCTGTGACACAGCCTGTCCTCACTGGTTTTAGTGGGCTTCAGATTAGATCTGTAATCAATACAAAGTATTAGAAGAGCTGATTAAGAAACAACTCCAGGAGCTTGGCTGGTCAAAAGCCATTTTGGTGCTTGAATGATGCCTCCTGCTCAGCAGTCAGCTGCATTACTCTTGGGCCCTTTGCTTTCAGAGGATGTGTCTGTGGGTGACAGTGACAAAGAGAAATACACCTAGGGGACACCATTTGATCCAGGGCTGCTCCCTGCCAGGAAGGGCTGACTCTGGACTGAAGATGCTTGTTCTTAGATTGAAATACTAAGCTGGCATCTACATTGCACTAGGCCAAAAGAGAGTAGGCTTGCTTTTTTGTGGGGGTGCTGGTGCTAAAGCCAGCAGTTTTCCTTTTTGCTAAGTCTGCAAAAGCAATGACTAATATGGCCAAAGTCAAAGGAATACTGCCAGTTTAGCAGAAGCCCCGTTTCTAAAGATTTTGAAGTCTCTCTTGTAAAATCTGGTAGGAGCAGAGTTTCTTATATTGCACAGTTAATACTGAAAACACTTTCCATAGGAAGTTTGATTTTTTGTTTCCTTCCCTGCCTCTTGCAAATGTAAATTCAATAAAATTAAAAGTGTAAACTCTATAAACACATTTTAAAGTCTATCAGCGAACCCTTTCCTGTGCATGTGTTGAGCCAGGGAAGTGGGATAACTGCAGGCTGAAAGGGAAACTGTGCAGCTCCTTCTGCCAGAAGATAGTGCTTCCCTATCTCCCCATTCTGGCCACTGCCATAGGAAGCATCCAGGATTCCAGATAACAGCTTTTGAGGCAGCACAGAAATGGTGAGCAGTGCTGTCTTTTCAACAACAGTTCCAGTAACTTCAACCTGTGGTTCAAGGGCACCTGCTGGTCTTGACTGTTTTCAAGGATGGCACAGGTAGATGGAGAGGACACACTGTGCAAACAAAAAATGTTGAGCTGTCATTTGCCAGCTACCCACAAGACGGAAAAAATGAAGAGCTGATTTTATTTGAAGGCAAAAAACCACCTCACTCTTGCAGGGTGGCAACAGCAGAATAGTCAGAATATAATCAGGGAAGCTGCTTAGTTTAATGAATGCAAATGTGATAAATTGCTTGTTTATAAATTACTTACTCCTTGTAAATATAATTAATGAAGTATTTATTAGTTAAAATCACCAAAATCTTATGTCTCCAAGCTTGTGAGCTGTGTATTAGCAATGCTAACATCAGCCAGTTTCCATCATCATCTTTTATTACCAGTAACATTATATTTATTTGCACTGCTTTGTGCACTAGCCAGGTGGGATCTGCAGTGATTACACTGTGAAAGTGTCAGCAACACTTCCTCTGGGTCTCTGGGGAATATTAATGGCATGCACCCTGCCTCCATGGATGCCATGGTCAAAACTTCCAGTGACCACTGAGAACAGGAGCAAGCCTCACGTGTGCAGCTCTGCTCTCTCCTGGCATGATCCCACTGTCCAAGCTGAGGGCTTGGGAGCTCCCCCTGGGCTAGAGCTCCATGGTCAGCTGCAATCTCATTAATTTATTCCCTGGATGCAGGGAAGCCTTTCCTCTTCTGTTTCTACTGCTGCTTGTTATTTTAGGGACATTTTTAAAGTCACTTTGCTCACGCTGAAGTGTTGTGAACTGCAAGGTAAGATGCGGGAACTTTGCAATTTGACACTGTAGCATTTGGAAGTGGAGGTATCCACAGTGAATTAAGACACTGTCCTTACAGCTTTTATTTTTCCCATTAACCCTGGAAAACACAGGAGACCTGGAAAATACGTGTAAAGAAGTCACTTTACCCATTCACAGGAGCAGGCACTGCTCTAGCTGACTGTGGTCACCTCTGTGCCTCAAAGTAATCCTGCCAAGCAGCTATCCACAAAAGATTGGGAAAAGATGACATTAGAGGTGTGTAATGTGCCAGAGGATCTCCTAGGCAACTTCCAAAGCCCTTGGTCGCTTAGGGCACAAGGATTTCAAGCACTGAACACAGGTAAGTTGCATTGCACAGTAATTTACAATAATAAACCATCACTGTTTCCTGTGTTTAATGGCTCTCCACAAGCACAATTTTGACAGCCTTTGGTCTGGTTTTTGTGCCACAATTATTACCTTCACATCTCTTCTTTCACCCCTAAATCATTTTCCTAAAATCTGCACTTAAGCATCATTATTCCCTCAGTGGCACAATTATATCACCCGTTAAAATCCATTTTATATTTGTGCATGAAGAATTCACTGCTGGATTTCTCCATCCTTTTCACTTTTAAACCAAAAAATGAACAAGTAATGAAAGGAATAAACTCCCACAAAGTCTCAGTATGGTCCTGCCACACAGCAGTCATTGAGACCCCAAGTAAAAAGTAGCTTCTCCAACAAAAACGCTGGAGGAGGTTTAAAAGAAATGTAGGTGGATATTTGCTATTAAAAAAGGCTTATTGTACAGAGCTGGTATTAAACATGGGGTGATACCCCTGTGTCTGTCTTTGTACACCCAAACTTCAAGTCTGTGGGAATTTCCAAAGTGCAAAGAACATGGAGTATAAGCCAGAATTATTTGTAAACATGGGATAGCTGAGATTTATATAACAGGCTGCTGCAGATTTATGAATCCAGGAAAGGAAATAATTACAAAGGAAATTAAAGTTAAAAATAGTCACGAACCACCAAAAAGAATGTGCTTGCACCTCTTTCTCTGGCAACAGAGTGTAACACCCACTTGCTGTGTGGCAGTTCATTCTTCTAGATAATTAGTAGTGCCAGGAATGGGGTCTCCAGTTTAAAAAAGAAACTTTACTTGGTAAATACTTCTCATTATATGTTCAAAATGGGTTTTAGATTGCCTAGACAAAAGGCTTACACTATATGCCTATACATCTAGCACAAAAAGTCTAATAATAGTGTGTTTCAGTATAATGCACTTCTTTTGAGAGCCAGAATAACTAAAAATAAGGGAAATTTTAAAGCCTAAAGCTAACCTACCATCTGACGCCATTTATTACCAGCAGAACAGCATAAAACGCAGTGTGTGAAATGTAAGATATGAACATTGGAGGAATGGCCACAGCTGCTTCTAGTTACCCTGCGGATAACTATTTATAGGGCTGGAGACACACAAGAAAATCCAGTATAAATCAAGAATGCAACTGGCCAGAAACAAGATGGGGAGAAAGAGCTCTACACTGCTGGCTGTTGCTGTCACCTGTGGTGCATATGGTGGCACTGGGGCCATGTCAGGCAGCTGGGAGGATGTCCAGGGTCTTTAGGGGCATCCAAATACTGCCCTGAAGCCAAGCACAGGTTTTTAGTGGGTTCAGTGAACAGATCATAGCAAAACACAACAGCAACCATTTTCTTAAGAGTAAGGAAGTTATAATCCATACCAAAAAAATCCATACTGAAAAAAGGAAGCAGTAGCACAATTAAGCTTCACGTGTGCACATCCAGCAAGTGATGTGGGGTAGAAAGGTGGGATTTTAAAATAATAAATGAAGGATTTTGTGAAAAAAACATGTGCAGGTGCAACACAAGGACACTCAAGCATGTTTTAGGGACTGTCAAGATACAGCAATGGGATCTTGTGGAATCCCTACCTGTTTGCTTGCTTTCACCTGTCATTTTCTGAAATTAAAAGTACCAGTTTTTCACAGAAATAGGATGTTTAGTGCTGTCTGAAAACACTTTTCATAGATGAATTTTAGCAACTTTTTGGTTTCTACAAGCTATACCCTGGGCTTGCTGAAATCATTGTTAATTTTGTGTGTTTGATGCCTGTTTTCTCACAGGATCATCTGTGTCCAATAGGTCTGAATGAGAGTTACGAGAACAGCCCTGAGAATCTGGCTAAATAACACTCATATCTAAAATGCAGATTTAATTATCAGTGTTGGTTTACAGTCACACTCATTAATTACACCAGAAGAAAAGAGTTTATGGAAGTGATAGTTTGAAGAAACTAATAGAAATGAACATGTTTTGTTAGTATTCTCATATTCTACTCTGACTGCTGGTCAAAGTGAAAATTATATTGCTTAGTTTAGAGGAATATGACAGCATATCCTTTATATAAGGTAAGTTGTATTTTCCTTTGCATTTTATTTAGGGATTGAATTAAGAATATCTTGATCTTTCTAAATTTTTCGTAAATTCACATAAGATCTGGGTGCACAGATCCAGACAACAGTAAATTATTCATGGAGCAAGGATGATTTCCTCAGTTAAGGAACCTGTTTGAGAATCAGTTTTTGGGTGCACCACGGAATGGGGAACTCCTTTTGAAGACAGGCAATGTTCAGTGAAACTCCTTGAATAAATATGCTTTGGAAGTTAAAAAGACACTGAGTACTGAAAGGTCAAGTATGGAATAAATTAATTCTGTAATTGATAACAAGCGACTTCCAGCTCTGGCAAATTATGTACTTAAAACAAATTATTAATATTTGTTTGTTTTCTGAACTGTCTGTGATTTTTTTCCTCAGATGAAAAGAACCAAGGAATTTAAGATTTTGCCCTGAAGTTAAAGGATGTGGGTGTTTTGACCCAGCAGCTTCTGGTTTGTTGAAGTGAGTTTTCACAGTGTTGTGAATATTTTGCATAAGGAATATTTATATTTCTTTATCTCTAAGCCCAGTGTTTGTTTGTTTTTAATGTAATCTAGAATGAACTCTTATAGTAAATGCTGATGTTATTTAGAGGAAACATGAATCAACCATTGATATCCTCACAGCTCCAGCAACTTCAAACCCCTCACTAAAGCAGAGCTGAAGACAGAATAAAGTTTCATAATACACAGAGTGGTAGTTATATGCCTTTCTCTTTCCTATTTATTTGCAATTGTTGTCTCAGCTGGGAGCAAGAGGGAAATATTTGGAATTCTGAGTTGATTACCATGCTGCTCGTGGTCCAGCAAAGGTGTGAGATGCCCATGTCTGCACACTGCAGCCTCCTTTGATACCAAACACAGCATCAGGAAAACAATTCCCTGGTATTCTTAGAGAACTCCCTGCAAGAGGATTGCCTGACAAGGGCTTTTCAATCTGATAAGGCTATGGAAGGGCTCTTTACAGCCTCCTGATTAAATGAATTGTCTCCTCAAGTAACTGATGCCACTGAATCAGCTTCCAGCTCCACGATAGTGAATGCCTCATTCTGCTTACTGGGTTGTTGCAGGATTTTTAGAGGGGTCATACCTGTGAGAGTCATTTAATGTCACCTGGGCAGCGACTGTTCCATTCCCCTGGAAAATGCCAAGGCTGCCCTAACAAGGTAAATGGCTTAAGTCCCAGAAAAGACTATGAATATTCATAGTCATATTTTTGCTTTTGTTAAATAGCGTCAAGTGCCCGGCAGCTTCTGGTTCTGTCTGAATAAATTCTGGCAGCCTCAACATCAGCTTGTCTTTGACCCTTGGATGGCATCACCAAAGATAAAGCAATGGGCTAAATGACTTGGGAGCTTTTAGAACAGTGTTCAGAGAAGCATCTTCCACTGCAAAGCAGAAGAGGCATAAATAATTTAAAGACAGCGCTTTTACTCAACTACTCCTCTTTGGTTATGAAGAAAGTCTTGGAATTTCAGGCATGAAAATAAACACACTGAGGTGAATGGTAATGCCACCCAGTGTAAAACAAGTTAAAGCATAGAGGATTTAACTTTCCTTAACTTGAAAGTTATATACTGAGACAACATTTATGAAATCTCTTTTCAGTTTCCATGCTAGTAACTAAAGATGCAACATCATATGCTGGGAAAAATTAAGGATTAAATATTCTCTGTTTTTTGGACCATGAGAAAAAAGATTTGGGCAAGATTGAGAAGTTATACACTACAGACAACATTCAAGCCTGGGCCATTCTTGCTGTGTGCATACACATAACACCATCAGAAGCTGCCAGCCTTGCCCCAAAAAGGAAATGAACCTCTGGTATGTTACAGAGCAGACAGGGGTGAAAGAACTCCTTGATTTAGCCCCAGCCTGCAAAATGTGAATCTAGATATTACAGTCATTTTGTTACTCTGCTTTAAAGGTATTGAATTGTGTTGCAGTGCATTATATTTCATCTGTTAATCTCAAGCTGCCTCAAGAATGGCTCAATGTGTCAGGAGAGGCTTTCCTGGTGCTTCAGACCTGAGTCATCAACTGGGTTACAGAAGAAGAAGGTAATTAATCAATTCATTTCTCCTATGACATGAGCTTTTAGGTTTGTGTAGCTAAGGTATCTTGAAGCTTTGATTATTAGTTTACCCTTTCAAAAGTAATTTCTACAAATAAATTTCAAATGTCAAATATATTTTATTGTCTGGAATCAGTGTACAGAAGGAAGGGCTGAGAAAAGCGATTCAGCATCATTCCTTATTGGAAAGAAAATGAAGGAAAACTCCTTTAAGAAGAGAGAGAATGAAAAGAAAGCAGGGGGAAAATATCAGGAGCTAATTTGTAGACACTCCCCCAAAAGGTCATGGGAGGCAATGGAAGGAATGAAACTGGTGATGGAAATCAGCATCAGAGGCAAACATCCCAAAAATGCAATCTTCAAAAAAGCAGCAGGCAATCAGGCAGGGGTGCTGTGAGAATCCACAAAGCTCACGTCAGCACTAACCTACAGCAGCCACCAGCTCCAGTCCCTGTCACACCCAGGCAACACTCCTGCTTCCAGGGAGCTGCTCTCAGGGGTGAGAAACTTGCACATAACACCAAGAGGCCACCTAAAAAGAGAAAATCCTGGCACCCATTTTCCATGGTCCCAGGCTGGGATGCAGTGACTCACTGCATTGTCCATGTGCAAGGCACAGTGAGAGCCTGAGAAGAACCAATTTCCTTGAACCAAGTAAAATGATGCTGAAAAAAATAATGCTCAGGCATAAAAATAGAGGGATCAGAAAGAAGAACAAATCTAAATCTGAAATTTATATGAATTATGAATTGTTGGCACTAATTGCTAAAATTACTCTTTGTTACCAGTTTTGGAAATAGTTCTTATTTTGCTGCATTAACAAAGGAAATAACAAAGACATAGAAAATTACAGTGCTGCTGGCTGTCCTAAGGCAAAGTGAAGCTGTTAAATCCCAGGTTACAAATACACACAGGCGCTCATTTTTTAGATCAACATTTTGGACTTAAGCTGACCTTTGCTTAAAAATACTGTGTGGAATAACTTCTGCACTTGATTTTATCTGTTGCACAAGTAGACTTAAAGCCTCTCCATTTCCTCCCCACCAATGGAATTGGAACAAGACCCAGAGTTTTGGCTATCCTGGCTTTTCTATTTCAAACCTGGTAACTTTAAGTTGTGGTATTACAGTAAGAATAGAAATAATTTCTCCCTCTGCCTTATTTTGGTTGTTCTGGGACACATTCTGCCCTGTATTGATAAGAGTTTAAAAATAAGTCTAGTCAAACATAAAAATATTTTTGTAAGAAGAAAGCACACGTTTCTTTTACAGAGACTGTGAATATTAGTGTCCTTTAGAAAACAAATAAGTTCAAAGGTGTAGAGGGGTAAATATTTTTCCTCGTGTTAATTCCGTATTTCAGTTTTCCAGCCAGGCCTGTATCAGCATTAAAGCTTTAACCTCCATCTCTTACAGCAGGCACAGGCCCACCTCCCCCAAGTTCTAATGATAGCTTTGAGCTAAAATTTCTTTGTGTGACTTATCTGCATGGACCTCATTAAAGCCTTCAGGCACCATGTGGATAAAATCATTTGGAAGAGCCTCCCAAGACTCCATCCCTTCGGCACAGCAGACCAGGGAAGAGTGCTGGAGTGCACCAGCATGAAAGGAGGTGGAAGGGGGGCCTCCAATATGAAAACCAGGAATACTTAAACAATATTTTTCTTACTATGCTTAGTATGATGGGAATGTAATAGACTGCAGCGAGGATAAACCTCGTCAGGTAACGCTGGCTTTGATTCTGGTCCATCTGCTGGGTGGAGGATGCCTGGAGCTGCTCTGAGCACGGCTCTGTCCAGCAGCGTGCTGGGGGCAGCTGGGGTCAGGGTTCACCTGTGGTTTGTGGCACTGCTCAAGGGATAATCCTGCCACTGCCTTTCTGTGCCAGCTTAAGAGCTCCTGCCAGGCCCCCAGGGCCATCCATGCCCTTGTGCAGCGAACGGGCTCATGCTCGCTGCTTGCTGATCCAGCTGAAAGTTGGCTCTGCAGGGAAAACCATGCGGAATGCTTGAGCAGACATGAGCCAGGAGGCAGGAACACGTGGCTCACAGAGAGGAGCCATGAGCCCTCTGCTCAGCTGGGCTCAGTTTCACTTTGGACCAAGCAGATCCAGGCAGCCCATAGAGAGGTCTCGCTGTCAGGCCAGTGAGAGCAGCACCATGGCTTAGGGAATCTGTGCTTCTCACCCACAGGATTTATTTTGCAGGTACCAGGGGGTACATCAGCCTTCTGATCCAGGAGCCCAAGGATGGGTATCCCTCAGGAGACACGGCATGGCGCAGCTTCTGGAAACCTCGGGGGCATTGAGGGAACATGGAGTTCAGCACCAGTGTTGACAGTGTGCAAGGACCTCATGGAAGAAGTTACATGTGCGCACACACACACACACACACACAGAGTCACTGTTTTGGTTTCCTCTAGTGTGCTACTGGAGGCTGCAGGATGCATGCCTGCTGATTTTAAAGAAATCTGTATTATGTTTTATCATGTCTGGGGGATTCTAAAGAAGTGTGTGTACTTATCATGTTTGGCTACACCTGGCAGTCAAGTCACGGCCACATGCGTTCAAAAATGTCTGAAAATTCACTTTTTATCTGGCGTCGGGGGACCAGCTTTCTTCACCTGCTTCGCAGGGCACAACCAACGGGCGGGAAAACGAAGAGCCCGTTACCGGGCGGCTCGGCCAACAAACCCCTCCGGTGCCTCGCAGTTAAGCGCTGCGAGGACAAGGGCGAGCGGCAGGTGCCGCGGCCGCGCAGGCGCTCGCTCCGCCAGCCGCTGCCGGCCGGGCAGCACCCCTTCTCCCGGCGTAACGGGCAGCCAACCGCGCCGGGAGAGGGATCCATTAGCGAGACTCCGATTTCGGGGCCGTGTGCCCGCCAGCCCCGCAAGGTACCGGCCCCGGCCACGCCCGCGGCCCCCGGCGCGCCGCGCACATCTGGCGGCTCCAGCTGTGCCCGCGCCNGAGGGCCCCGGCTGCCGCCGCCGCCGCCGCCGGTTCCGGGTCCGCGGGGGAGAAGCCGCGGAGGGCGATGGCGTAAGTGGGGGGGGAGCCGGGACCGGGCTGCGCTCCGCTCCTCACCGGGATGGGCCCGGCGCGCAGGGGTCGGCCCCGCCGCTCGCCCTGGGCCTGCCGGGAACACGCAGCCACCCCCGCGCCGGGAGGAGCCGCGGTTCGGCGCGGGGCTCTGCCGGGCCGGGACGGGGAGGAGGCCTGGTGCCTGTCCTTCCGCACCGGAGGGCGGTGTGGTGACCCTCCGGTGGCGGTCCCGCCGTGCTTCCCGTGGTCCCGGCCGCTCCGCGGGGGAGCGGTGCCAGGAGAAGCCCCTCCGGTGTCAGGGATTCCGTGTTTTCCCTTTGGCGTGGGATAACGCCGTGCAGAAAGGCTGTGAGGCCAGGGGGCGGGAGATCAGGCGCCTCCGGTTGTGTTTGGCCTGCGAGGGAAGTTTCTCTGTGCTGGTCCCTGGGCGGTGAAAGGCGATGTCTGCCAGTGCCTCTGGTCCTGAGAGGGTTTAACACACACACAGTGATTTAACACGACGTGCACCTGCATTTTGGTGTGTCTGAAGCTGTAGTGGTAGTGATACGTAATGATGTTATGATAACGTGCTTGCACTTTGCATTATCAATAAAAAACTCGATGTAGTTGCCAATGTGAAGTGTGCATAACAGATATAATAGGTAACATAACACTGATACGGTGGAGGTGGCCATGTAGCAAATATCCTAATCACAATCTCTGTCTGGGCTGGTTTCCCATCTGAAGACACAGCTCCACGGCAGCTTTCACTCAACTTTGTGAAAACTTCCGAAGCTGGCAGTTTGCTTGCAATGTGTAACTTTATCAGGTTTAATATAGAGAAGGCCACAGTTGTTGCCATGTGAGTTCTTCTGTTGTGTCACTTAATCCAGTAATTCTGCTTTTCTGGCTTGTTCTTTTTATTGCAGCCATGCAGGGCTTTTTTCCCCCCCTCTGCTTTTTATGTGTAGTGAGCAGCTAAACAGCGGGACCAGAAATTTTGGCAACTGAGAAGAAAAACTGGAGGGGAGGAGGGAGTATTCCTCTTGTTTGTTAAAGTATGTTAATAGGTTATTCAAACAGCCATTGATAAAAACAGTATCGAGCGACTGCTTAGGCAGTTGGCTCTGAATGGACGTTCAGGGATGTTTGTTTAGGGTCATGGCCTGAATTTGCACATTGTGACAGTGATCATGAGTAGGTTTTGTTCGTGGTTGATCATCTGGGCTCATTGTGTGAAGGTATGGACACATTTAAGGAGGTTGTATCCTTGTTTATGGTGTGCTGAAGTCACTCACCCTTTTGGGAATGCTGTTAGAGAACTTTGGCATGTGAAATGTGCATCAGCTGCTGTTTGGTGGTTGCTCTTTTGCACCGTTTTATCCTGTGGGAAATAGGCAAGAGGTTAGTTAATGCTTTTGGTTAGTAGCGTGCAGAGTTATCCTGTGTTAACTGTGACATGTAATAGCTTCTCTTAGTCACTTCTTATCTCCTCACATAACTTATTCTAGCACTTGTTGCTGCACCAAAATCTTTGTGGTGACTCCAGGTATAGGTAGTTCCCTTAAGGATGATGGTGTATGTAGCTACAAGTTTGATTTATGGCAAAAACTTCCTCTTTCCCCAAATTGTGGTGATGTCTCAAAAGAGAAATTTAGAGGAAGTATACTTCTGGAAGAATTCATAGGTATGGAGTAGATGGCTTAGTTTCATAGAGTATTTCAGAGGTACAGTGCTGTACTCAAATTAAAAAAAGAGGAGGAAAAAAGTTATTGCCTTGTTGTTAAGACCAACAATAAAGGCCCCAAAGGCAATATTTTTATTTTTCTCTCTTAGTTGAGGAGTGTGCATGAGGGAAATTCTTACTTATTTCTACTGTTGTAAGCCTTTAGGTTCCACTACTTGTGGGTTTTGGGTTTTTGGTTTTTTTTTTTTGCTTTTGTCCTGTTTTTCCTCTGCAGCATCAAAGCCTGGCAATGTAAGCAGGAAAAGAACCAGCTCCCCTGAAGAAGTCTGGGAGGCAATGTTAAGAAGTATATTTTTGCTTTTAAACACTTAAATGAAAAATCATCCCAATTCAACCAGGGATTCCTAGGCTAGCAGTGGAAATACTGTGTTGGTTGCCATAGCAGGAGTTTGTCTTTGATCTCTTTCCTAGGAGAACTCATGTCATGTACTATTAAAAAATAGATAAATAAAAGCTACCACTTGTGCTGTGAAACTCTACCTCATTGGGTAGGCTGCTGTGAGAATGGTTTTTATCTCGTATCTTACCGTTCCTTTGGGTATGCTTTAATTTTGATTTAATTAATTTTGAACTAGACCTGTTATTTACTAAGCTACTGTAGTGCAAATTTTGTTTGACTAAGGCTGTCCACACACCGGCTCAGCCAGGTGTGGCTCTGCTGTCAGCACAGCTGCTTCTGCTGGGGGTTGTAGCAGGATTTCATTAGTATAATTAAAGCTCTAGTTTATTTTGTTTACAGTTTACCGCTAGTGGGACTTCAAGCACGGGCAGAGAGGGAGGGAAATAGACCTGATTCTTTGCTGTTTTCTTACAAAAGCTCAGAGCTAATTTTAATTGGGTACCAGGTATGAAGGCAATGCAATTTGCCCTGTGGCAGAATTGCTCGTGGGTGCTGTCACTTCCCTTGGTTTTTTGTCTGGTTTTTTTTTTGTTTTTGGTTTTTTGGGGTTTTTTTTGAGAACAACTTTCCTTCTCTTCCTTCCTCTTTCCTTTGCATGTTGACTGAAGAGTAGCTGAATTTCCTAAGCAGTGCTGGGATGGGTTTGAAGTGTTTGACCTAGCTGGAGAGTTTTGGGACAGGTGCCAAGGTTGGCAGCTTTTTGTTTTGTGAGATGTGTTTAATGTGCCTCCAGGTGCTGACAGTGTAAGAATATCCTGAGAGGAAAGTTATGTCTGTGTTTGTGAGCCTCCTTTATTATATCATCACTTGTCTAAACCTCTGGTTTCATAGCAGAAGTGCTGGAGACTCTTTGAAAGGCAGTGATGGAATGGGTAATGCAAAAAATACCTTTTTTTTCCTTTAAAGAACTGCCTTAGATATGGCTTCTTCTTTGAGATGAGGCATCCAGACATGTCATCTGTATGCATTTATTGAGACCAGGGGGATTTGCCTCCTGTCATTTAATGTGTCACTTTGGGTGTGATTGTAACTCCACTGATTAATAATTGCTGTAGAAGTTGGGAGTATCCTCGGAATGGCAGTTAACCTCTAATAACACCAATTAACATATATTCGATAAGCACTTGATTTCTGTGAAGATCTGAAGGATATGTCTGGCAAATTTAACCTCCTGGTTTATTTCCCCTGAGAATTCCAGCACTAATTAAGAGTATTGGCCATGTCCATTATTTCCCTACCCACTTCATGACCATATAAAAGTATTTCTTCTCAATATAAAATGCCAGCAGTTTTTCCCCCACCTTTGGACACCCTTTTTATTCAGCTGTGTCTACAAGGGCGTGCCAGGAAAATGACTTTACAAAGGATGTGGTAAACAGACATTTATTTTTCTTTCTCCCCTTCTTGCCCAGCTCAAGACCCACATCACCCTAATGCTCCCAGGCACTGAGTAAAACATTTGCTGCCTTTGTGCTCAGCTGTAGGTGCAGGACAGACCTTTTCCAGGTGGGTGCAGCTGTCCCTGCCAAGTGGCTGCACTCTGGTCACCGAGTTTCTGGTTTCTCTCCTACCAGCTCTTGCATATATGCATGCCTCCTCTAAATTTTTAATGACTTAGCTCAAGCAGAGGTTTGTTCTTGGTGTTGAGTTAATTTGCCAGGCTAAGGTTAAAAGGAGTTTACCTATCTGATGTGATTGGAATGAGTTTGTAAAGATTAGGAGCAGCTGCTTTTGAGTATTTGGCATTTTAGGGATGGAATATTTGTGGTGAAAATTGGTTTGGGCTTGTAATACTGGAAGCAGGCTGAAAATGAAGTGCATCTCCCCAGGGTTATAACTTCCCTTGCATCTTTTTGATACTGTGGAGAATGGATTATGTGTGACACAAGTAATTAAAATGCACTTTTTACAGTCTGTTAAGTATATGTTTTTGCTATAAAGACAGCCTGGCTGACCATGAGGTGCAACTTCACAGTAAAATCGAACCCTCATATCTTTAAGGCAGTCCAGTGTCTGCCTTGAGCCTGCTAAGTGCTCCAAACATGCATAACCTGAAAAGCAGGCCCCTAGTATTTCACTTTGGGCATCATAAATGAGGGATTTGGCCTTTATCTCTCCTTGCTTCAGATATTAATTTGGAGAAAGACAACTACATGACGCCCTAAAGGACTGCTGTGAAGATAAAATATGAGTATCAGTGTTCTGTCACTTCAGTGCCACAGAATATTTCTTTTCTCCTGTCTTCTTCCCAGGAGAAAGCTAATACGTTTTGTATTTATTAACGTGGTATGTGGTAAATGAGAGCCACAAGTGACATAATGAATAGTAAAAATGTGTTTAAGGGGGAAGGCAAATAAATCCAAACACTTATCGTGGTTTTGGACTATATTTCAGCATGCTGACTGAGGTGTTCATCACAGAACAGCACAGACCTTGAGGAAAGATTATAAATAAATGCAGAGATACAAATGTGAAGTTCTGGGTTTCCTGTTCCTGAAGTTCTGGGTTCTGTTCCTGTTTGTTACGTTTTCTTTTGTGTGTTTGCATGGTTGGCAAGAGTCAGCTTCATACCCTCGGGTCTTGTCATTCCAAGCGTAGTTCCTTGTACAGTCTGCTTCAGAGACTACAGTAGGCAGTATGAAAGACCATTCCAGGCTCAGCAGCCTGTGGATCACCGTTCCTGGAGGGTGCAGCAGTTTGCTCTGATGGCAAAGTTGAGTTTGCACACCGGAGTAAACGTAGCAGCGTGTGGGCAGTGAGAGGCCTGCTGGATTCATAGCAATGGTTACAGTGTATAGGGCACGGAAGGGGAGGGCTGCAGGGCCCAGGATTTGAACCGAGGGTTACAGTGTATAGGGGCTGGAAGGTGCAGGGCTGTGGACAGAAAGAAATGCTGGCTACTGAAAGTAGCAAATATCTGTTCTGAAAAGGCTGCATCCCTTCCTCTAAGCTATCCTGATGGTGCAGATCCTGCCCCTTCATCCTCTGGGCCTTATAAATGCACAGGGGCATTATGAACAGTGTGAACTCCTAAAGTCTCTGCTTGTATCCCCTTTTTATTGCAGTAATTAATAATCTGAGTGGATTAAGCACCTGATTGCTCTGAGAGGTGTGTTGAGAGCTCATATCCAGTGCAGGTGTTGGAACTGGCTGGTTTTGGGTGCTTACACTTTTATTGTCATCATCCTTCTTCAAGGAACTTGATCAAGAGAAAAGACTACCCTAACTAAAGAAAAAAAAATAAGAATCAGTGGGCTAGGGTGTTAAAGGATATTCTTTCAAGGTCAAATATGTTGTATTGACACATGATGAGTGAGTGATGGGGGATTCCTGAATTTATTCACATGCAGGTAGGAAATGTATCCCAGAAATAAATTGAAAGTATGTCCAGTTTATGACAAAAAAGAAAAAAAATAGATGAACACTGTCTTTATTTAAGTAGCTAAGTATCAAGATTCAATACTTTCAGTCTCCAAATTGTCTTGCCACTGTCCTATTTAATGATTTTTTGTCATGTTTCAGTGTAATGTAATTTTGGGTGATAATTTCTTGGGAAGAAGCCATGGTTTGCTTCCTTGATGAGATAAATATTGGTGGTTGAGGCAATAGATAGACAGTCCTCACCCACTGACACTGACATTTCCATGGTGATCTTGGTCACAACAAAGTGACCCTGTTGTTCTTTGGTGAGAAAGGGAGAGGTCAAGTTCTTCCATCCTTTTATGTTGGAAGTGTTGATTTGGCTTTCTCTTTTTACCCTGTGATGCAGGGGTTAAAGGCTCCCGGAGGCTGCCTGCAGAGGCATCATCTGCTCCCTCATACAAACTGACATGTGGCTTTTTTATTAAGGTACTGTGGATGTCTTAAAGCAAATCACAGTGCCATTATGTGATTTAATTTGCTGTTCTCAAGTCCCTTCTGAAACAACAGCTCCTTTCTTAGTCTCTGTGTGTGTGTGATGTTTATTCCTCTTACTCCCCTACAAGGGGGAGGAATAAGTTGGTAGCATTTTCTATCATCCCTGCTGGAAACTGGTGTTGGTTTGTTGTGTTTCTTTGTTGTTTTTTTTTCTGTTTGCTGCTTTCATGTTATTTCCTCCCCATTCTATTCCTTCTTGCAGAAGGGGTAATGAACAAATTATTAACCCTTATTCTTGGGACTGTACTCCTGTTGTTGTTCTAAACACAGGCTGTTGGTTCAGGGTACAACAGGAGAAACAAGTGCATTCAAGGCAGTTTTTTCCCAACTTCTTCCAGTTAAAATAATGACAGTAGTTTGAGTATTAAAAGGAAAAACCAGATGAATTGCTACATTTATTGCTAACATTTGCAAATACTGATTATTCAAAGCTGTTATGCTGAAAAATTAAGGACTCATCAGTATTAGCTTTATGTTCTAGACCCCTTGATGGAGAAACCGACAGAGACTTCATAACAAAGGGGAATAAAGTCTACTCATATTTTTTGAGGGGTGAGTACTGTCAGGAAGACAGGCTGCCAGGAGCTGGAAGGTGTTAGAAAATAAAAAAAGAAGCAGAATTAATGCTTCTTTTTTTGCAAGAAGATTTGACAGATAACGTCCAAGGGAGAAGACTTCAAATGAAACCAATGCAGCAAAAATACTGCTGTGTAATTACAGATGTTGCTGAGTTGAGCAACTCCCTGCTAATCACATTTAATTAATATAAACCCATTTGCAAGGTGCTTTGAATAAGTGTGTAAGATCAGAAGGACTGGTTTGCTGTTCTCTATAACAGATCAACCAGATAGTCAGTTTTAACAGAATGATACAAATCCATCCTTAAGCAGAATTATGGACACAGCAGATCAGGGGGTTTTGGGAATTTTCTGTAACTCCTAGAAGTGTCTCCTTTGGCTTTTCCTTCTGCAAGGGCAGGGGTTTAGTCTCATGTTACATTTTTGCAGGTTAGTAAGCTTAATACAGCGTCATTTTTACCTGTATGTTCAGTTGCCTTTTGACTTACTGCTGTGGCACAACAGTTTTAGACATTTATTTGCTTTTGTGTGCTGTACGGGCATCCAGGGTACTAAATTTGGAGAGCTTATTTTGGTATTTTGTTGATATGTAGTCTGTTTGGGGCAGTCTTGTGCCAGGAAACTGTTCCAGCAGAGATGAGTGAAAGTGTTTCTGGAGCTCTGGAGTAGAAGAGGAGGTAGCTGAGAATCATGAAGTTGTTATTGAAGGCATAAAACAAGTACCTGTGTATTTGTGTGAAACAGACTGATGGAGATGATTTAAGATGGTACACAGTCCATTTTTTCCAAACTGTACTGTGCTTGTTACTCATTTTGGTTTTGGAATAGTTTTCTCTTTCTTTCAGTTCTATAGGTGCTGGTGCAAAAACAGTGTAGCAATGGATCAAAGGAAAAATGATAGTTTTGTCCCAAGTATCACGCAGCTGGAAGATTTCCTGACAGAACATGACTCCAACGTGGTTTGGCTGTTAGTAGGTAAGGTTAACTCTTCTGTTTTGGTTAAATTCCTTCTATGATACCATAACAAAGGATTAGCATGACAGTCAGCTACAATAACTTCCAATATGTGCCTACCTGCCATTTAATCTGGTGTAGTTTGGGAGGTGATCTAAGGACTATTTTGTTTAATGGCACAGCTTCCAGACTAAATTGTGTGCCACAATGAGCCTTTAAGCCAAGCTGTCATTTAATCAGTTATGAGCTGGATTTGTAAACATGCCTGATTTAGGTATGCTGATTTATTTATTTTTTTTTTTTAGCAC
>VYZP01079942.1:29247-54593 GCA_013400635.1 Hypocryptadius cinnamomeus | reverse complement strand
ATATCCAACCTAAATCTCCCCTGGCACAACTCCAGCCATTCCTGCACCTCCTGTTCCTGGTCATCAAAGAGCAGAGATTGGTGCTGCCCCTCAGGAGGAAATTGTAGACCGTATTTAACTGTGGACTGGATTTAACCTGCCTCTTTCCAGTGTTTGGGGCTTCTCAGCTGGCTCAGAGCACTGGGAGACCCTGCAGGCAGCTGCTTCCTGTGGTTCTTCTGTGGTGCTATCCCTAGGAACCTCTGTGGTGCGAGTTAACCACCCTGGCCTAATGGTTCCTTCATAAATAAGGAATGTTAATAAATACTTTCTATTCCTTAAGGCCCAGCAGATAGGAAGAGAATAATCAAGGAAGCTATTTCCACTTTCTGTAACTTGCATTAGTCATCTCTCCTGAGACAGAGGGGAAAGTGTGGGTGGGGATGGGCAGCAGAAATGGTGCTGTGCTCTATACCTCTCTTTCTGTCCAGCACCTCCTGGAGGCCCCCAGCAGCTTCTCCTTTCCAACATGTGTAAGTTTCTGTAAAACAAAGGGGCTTAAGGTTTATCTGGGAATCAGTTCCCTCTCGGGGCTTCCAGTGCTGCACATCCTGTATCAGTCCCACAAGTACTCCTCATTTTAAAGGGAGTGAGGGTGGTGGTGTGACAGGTGTTCAGCAGGAGGCAGAGGGGAGTTTCACCATCTGAAGTGGCACCTTTTCCCAATTCTAGCTCTGTCCATGTTCACTCCCCTCCAAAGAGCCCGTGGGATGTGGCATCTTGCAGAGAGCTTGTGAGCCACAGACCCTGTGGCCACTGACCCTGGGGGTAAGGTGTGCAAACTGAGCCAGGAATTACCTGCCAGACCTGCCTGCAGGGATGAATCTCCCTTGCAGCTCAGCAGAGATCAGCTTTGCAGGGCACAGTGCAGAAAGCAGCTCTCCCAAAAAACCCAGCCCCTGCCGAGAACTAACAGGATGTGATGGAAGGCGGTGAGGAGGAGGCTGGAGCAGGCAGCCAAGCACCCTTCCCACTCAGTCTGGAGAGCAGATGGAGCAAACGAAGAGCTCTCTACCTCAGTCAACCTCCTCTTCCAGGCTGAGCTGGCTCCTCGTGTCCTGGCTGGCTCACACAAGGATTCCTAAGACTTGCAAAGAGATTTTAGTGGCCTTGGGCTGGAGGTGGACAGAGATAGTCAGCCCCTCCTCCAGATGGATATCAGGCTGCAGGGACAATGGCTCTGCTCTGCTTTGGCAGGACAGCTCCACTGCTGGGTCTTGTCTGGTGGATCCCAGTAGGCTGGGAAGGCAGCAGTGCAGGTGAAGCAGGATTTACTGGGGAGGATCCTACACTGTAGTGAATGCTCAGTGCTGGCAGCCTCCCAGAGAAGCCCCTTGACAGCATTCCCACTTTGGGGCACTCATGTGACTGGTTGTGAGCACAGAGCCAGGAGCTACGAGGCAGCTCCAGGATAGAGTGTGCAGCAAACAGGGGGAAGGGAGGGATGTTCCTGCTGGCAAGTGTGTCAGCGCAGGGCTGGAGCTGATTGCTCACAGGCACTGCTTAGCCCTGATCACTGTTAGAGATCTTCACTCTCTGGGGCTTTTCTTTATGCAGGACACAGGCACGAAGCAGGTATAGACTATCAAAGCTGGGGCTCTGTGCCAGCCATCTCCTCTGCCAGGCTGATGTGACCCCAAGCAATGCTGCAGCAGGAGTCCTGCCTGCCCCTGTTTTCCCTGGCCCTGTGCTACCTGCTGGAAGCAGGGGAGCACAGTCTCCTCCACCCCTGCTCTGTGCAGCACTGCCACAAAGCCCAGGGGTTTCATATCTGGGCCGTGCTACATTTAGCATTTGTGGGGCCTCACTGGGCTCCCAAGGGCCATTCCGTCCCTCCAAACAAGGGCACAGCTCTTCTGCAGCCTCCCTTCCTTGTCCCTCAAAGATGGGGTGGGAAGGGCCTAGGTTTGGCTTAGTGCAGTGAGGAGCAAAGCCTTTGCAGCCCTCCTGTCTCTGAGGCAGGGGCTGAGCCGTGAGGCAGGTGAGCATCAGTCACTCCTTGGGCTGTGGTCTCTGCAGCTCCACCACTGATTCCCAGATGCCCTCCCTTACTCCTCCATGTTGCAACTCCTCAGTTCTATGGCCTTGAGGAGGGTGTCAGGGGTCTCTCCACAGCACTGCTGCCCTCAGGTCCTGTTGTCCATGTCCTTATATCATCTCTCCCCAGCAAATGGCAGTGTGGGAGTGAATGGTTGCTGCGTGAGCATTGTTTTGAGCAGGACCCAGGGTGTGCTGCTGTGCTGTGATTCATGAGCAGGAGGGAAAGGGAGAGACTCTCCAATTCCTATGTTTGGGATAGGCTGAGGGCAGGGCAGAGATGTTCCTCTTGGGAAGGATGATCATCCACCTTTCTCCTAGAAGGGTGTCTCCTGCAGCAGGATGTCCTTGGGCAAGGCCAGGTTTTAATTGCTGCAGCATCACCAGACACCCGAGTCATGGTGCCCCTCAGAGCCTCTGCTCCCAGCCTGCCTCCAGCAGCTACTGAGCTATTGGGAGCAGGGACCCCCACATGCCCTGGCTTTCTCTCCAGAGAGGATCCCAGGGGCAGTTTGGCTGCTCTGAGCTCCCAGGGGAGCTGTCTGTGCCCTGCTTCTGCCTGCTGGTCTGTCTGTCCTGCCGCAGCCACTCACTCCTGCTGTTGTCTGCACTGCTGTGCTGCACTGTGCCTGTTTGGCTGCCTCCTTGTCCCTCTTGCTGTCTGTCTCCCTGACTGACACCTGCCACTGCAAACACTCCCTGCCCTCCTCTCCATTAGGTTTTCTCCTCCCCACCCCTTTCCTCTGGCTGCTATTTGGAGGCCTCTGCATTAGGTGTGACTTGGGTGCTTTTCTCTGGTTTAGGGATAGCAGCCAGGCTGCAATCTGCAGCAAAAGGGAAAACCTCTGCAAGGAGCCTCCTGCAAATACCTAGGCAGGACAGTGGCTGCCAGCACTGCCCAGATACTGCACACTCATGCCTGCCTCCACAGCCAGAGACTGAAAGGAAGCCCAAATCTCTCGCAGTGGGACTTGGGCCACTGCATGCTCTAGAAGCCAGTCAATGGAGCTTGAATTCCCTGGTTCACTGTGCAATAGCTGCAGTTGAGGGTGGGGATGCAGAGGAGACACAGCTTGTGGAGATGTGAGGCTAAATGTGAAAAGGACCCATGTGTGTGTGTGGTTACATGTGCTGCCCCACATCACAGCTGTGTTTGGATGTAGACCTTGTGCTTGCAATTTTTTCCCTCCTGACAACATTGCAGCATGCCTCATGTCTGTCTCTTTGCCTTGCATCCATCTGCTCCCAGTCTCGGTATCTTTCCTTGTTGTTTTGCCGTGCTTCTCCTCCCATCCATAGCCAGCCCTGCCAGCCTGAGCCAGCAGTGTGGCGTGTCATGCTGCCACAGTGCCTTCAATACCCTACTGCCACAAGGGTCAGCCCTCTGCTCTCCTCATGGCAGCACACTGGGACCCTGCTGAGCACTCCCAGAGCACCACAGGCCCTCTGGCCAGCTTGGGGACTGTCCCTGTTTGGGCCAGCACACCTGCAGCCCATGTAAGCGAGCAGCCACAGCCAAGCTTCTGTAGAATTAGCAAAACCCCCTGCACAGCCAGCTTGCAAAACCTCAGCACTCAAGTGTCACCTGGGATCAGGTTCTGCTGGAGGAGAACATGACTTTTATATCAACTTTCCCAGTGTCAGCCCTTTTAGCAGGACCCAGCCAGGGCTGTGGGAGGAGGTGAGGGCAGGGCAGGGCATCCTATGTGTTTCTGTGCCTTCCTGGGATATCTCTGGACCCAAACTCCCAGGGAAAACAGCTCCCTGCTGCTGCCTTCCTCTGCTGTCATGACCTTGACAAAGACCAGGGAAGAGGTCTTGTCCCAGGCTGCTTTCTGGATCCAAAGCCATTTTGCCTGTGTAGAAGCAGCTCTGCTTATCCCCTTCCCAAACATGCTGATGGGAGCCTGTGGGGAGCACAACCTTGCTGTGTCCTCATTGTCACCAGACCTGGGCCGAAAACTGAAGGTCTGTGTCCAATGCCATCACAGACAGAGCCTGTAGATGTGACACTTGGGGCCATGGCTTAGTGGTAGATTTGGCAGTGTTGGGTTAGCAGTTGGACTCGATGGTGTTAAAGATCCTTCCCAAATTAAATGATTGTGTGATTCTTTGATTCGGCATTGTGAATCATTGATTCACAATTATTTCCCACATGGAGGAGAGCTGTGGTGACCTGGTGCAGAGTGGCCTTTTGGAGCACCTGAGCTGAACTCATTTGGTGGCAGAGGGTGATACCTGCCCCCTCCTCAGCAAAGCCCACACCAAGCTCCTTTTCCCCTTCCCAACCATCCTCCTTTCCCAGCAAAACACCTCCCACGCTGCCGGGGAAGATGAGGGTTGGCAGCTCTTCCGCAAAATGATGTTCCCATGGCGATGGGGATGTGTCACCCTTCCTGGGGAACATAAGCGGGGCGAACGGCACCTTCCGCATCAGTGCGCGCCCCTTGTCCGGGGCGGGGGCGTCCGAGTCCCGCAGAGGCAGGGCCCCCCCGCACCGCCCCCCACCGCAGGGCCGGGGGCCGAGCCTCAGTGACGCCTCCCGGTCCCCATTCGCTGGGTCCGCCCGCCCAGCCCTGCCCAGACTGCGGGAGCGCCGCGCCCACAGCCCGCCGGGCAGCCCCGGACAGCGCCGGCAGCCCCGCAGGCAGCGGGCAGCACCGGACAGCGCCCGCAGGNGAGGGTCCGCTGTCGCAGGGCGCGGCGGTGGCACCGGGGGCATCTCGCCCCTCGCCCGGGGGATGCTCGGCCGGACGGAGCGCGCTGGAGGAGGGGACGGGCTCAGCTTCTCGCCCCGGTGCTGGTGCCCCCCACCCTCGCCTCGGGACTGCGGCATTCCCGGTGGGCGCGCCCGCGCGCACGCCCGCACCGCAGCCGCGCTCCCGCTCCGCGCTGCTGCAGGAGGGGAGCTCGCCCACCCCGAGCCCTCCTGCCCCTCTCGAGGGTCGCCCGATCTCTCTACCCTGCGCACCGCGTCCCCGTGCACCCCCTTTGCTGGCAGCCACCGCCCAGCACAGCCAGGCTCCTGCGGTTCTGCGTTCCGTCAGCCCGCCAGCCTGGCTCTGCACGCCCCCGTCCCCATCCCCGCAGCTCGTTTGTCACTCTGAGCCTGTCACGCTGGTGGGCACAGGGGGTAGGTACCGCCATGGTGTGGCCCTGAGCAGGTGGGGACCGTGCCAGGAACTTTGCCCTCTAAGAGCTGGAGCCCCTCGAATGCCACCGTCCCCCTGAGCCCTGTCCCTACGCCAAAACCCTGGGATCATGCAGGAGTGAGAGTTACCTGGCTTGCTCTGCTCCCAGCACTGCTGGCAGGAGAAGGGGGTCCAAGGGCTATCAACCCAGAGCCTAGAAAATCTGAGTGTTTGGGCACATAGATGGGAGGAAAACCCCCTCTCTGGGAGCTTGGATTTTCTGGATGAAAGCCAGGCTATGACCTAGATAGTGTCCCAGGACATTCAAAAAGGAGCAGATTGGTGCTGGGAAATGACAAAGCAAGGGACAGAGGGACAGTTTCTAGGAATCCAGAGGTTCAAGCATTTACCCCACTGGCAACCTCTTGGTTGTCAAGATCACAGAGAAGAGAATTTTTCTTCCTGGCCAAGGGTTAGGCTTCTGGATAAAGAGATTTTTCAGAGCTTCAGGGTGAGCAAATGGGTTTGGTATTTCCTCTTAGAACGTTATATAAAAAACCCAAAAATTTTGAAATAGAAAAATGCAGCTGACTGTGGTACAGGCAATTTCTAGCTCTTCCCTGGATGCTTTGCCAGGCTCAGAGGGAGCAAACTGAGGGTCTGTTGTGCCCTCTGCCAGCCTGGAGTCACGAAGGGCTGGTTTATCAGCTCCCCGTCTTGGACCTGGCCCCACATGGCCAGCCTGGAGGGCTGACTGCAGGATGCTTGGTGTGTCCTTCAGCCTGGCTGCCTCGCTGCTCCCCCACTCTGTCCCTCCATTCCACATGTCTGCGGCTGGATTCCCCACGCGGCTGCTTGGCCGGGCTGCAAATCTTTAATTGATTCCTTGTGGCTGCATTGGGCCAACTGGAATCAGCAGCCCTGGTGTTTGCATCTGGCACATCACGGGCCCCTTACCCACACACACAGCCTGGAGAGAGACAGGCAGCGGGCAGGGGCCCAGACAGTGGATGCTGCCACCCAAACCCCTTCCACCCCGTGGCCAGGCAGGCTGAGCTCAGCTCCTGGAGGCTTTGTGCCATCCTTCGGCGGTCTTGGCTCGCTGTCCAGCTGCTGTGTCCCTCTTCCTCACTGCTCTTGGCCCCTTTCCCTCACTGCATCGCAATGACTCATCCTTGCTGAGCTCACCCGCTGGAGCTGCTGGAGGACTGGCAGGGCAGGCGTCCACCACCCCCAAAGAGGGTCCCAGCTGGCAGCCCCCTCACTGTGAGCCACAGACCTCTGGTCAAGGTGTGCAGGCACTGGGGTGCAGCCTGGTTTCACCTGTCCAAACCTTGGCTGGCCATGGGGCAAAAGGGGCAGGAGGCTGGACATGCAGGCCTTGCTGCAGATCAGGCAACGCTCATTTAATGTCTGCTGGGGGGATCTAGACAGGGAAAACAAAGTGTGGATGGGGTATTGCCTGGGGATGTGCAAAGGTGATGCTGGGCAGACACACAGTGCCTGATTCCCCAGCTGGGTGCAGTGCCAGCCAGGCTCTGTGCAGTGAACCAGACACTGCTGAGGAGGAGCAGGCACTAGAGCATCATCTGTGCAAGAAGGTGCATCGTCGATGCACCACTGAATGCCCACACCCATGAGGCAGTGGCATGGCTAACTGCCTCTCTCTCCCCCTGCCCAGGTTCCCCTCTCAGAGAGAGCCTCCACTGGGCACCTCAGCAGCAAGATGAACCCCACCGTGGGCATCGCTGTCATCCTGACAGGTACATCCCTCCCTGCTCCCTGCTCGGCCCAGAGCAGCTTGGAGGCTGCATGGCCACCCCCAGAGCTCGCTGTTCCCTGTCCAACCCCCTTCTCCCTCTCCCAGTCCTCCAGGCTGCCAACTGCCAGATGATCAAGGACCTGAGTGCCTGCCTGCTGGGCCAGAACCTGCGCGTGGACTGTCGCTATGAGAACAAAACCGACAACCCCCTGACCTACGAGTTCAGCATCACCAAGGACAACAGGAAGCACGTCATCCACAGCACCATCAGCGTCTCCGAGAACATCTACCGGAGCCGAGCCAACGTCACCATGCACAAGAACCTGGTGTGCCTGCACCTGCAGAGCTTCACCACCAGCGATGAGGGCATCTACATGTGCGAGCTGAAGGCCACCAACGACTACACCGGCAACCAGATAAAGAACATCACTGTTATCAAAGGTGAGACAGGCAGTGGCGTCTGGCCTCAGCCCTTCCCACCTGCTCTGACCAGCAGAGAACACCACAACTCCCTGTCCCCAGATCCTCCCTGAGGTCCATAAATGTGTCCTAACCCTTACATGCCCTTCAGGTGGGTTTCATCCCACAGATGGACTCACTCTACCCCATCTCACAGTGCTTTTCCTGCCTCTCTTGGGTCCCATCTCGGGCACATTGCCTAGATATCCTCCCATAGAGAGGACAGTAGGGATCCTCCACACCTACAGCCCACAGGAGCAGTCCTCCAGATGCAGAGACCTTTGTCTCACCTGGTGCCCATCCACTTGTCACCTCAGTGAGGCACAGGCAGGGTTATGCTTCTCAGGGTCCCAAAAAATATTTGCTACTACACATTGGGAGGGAAACAGGCCAGGATGGGGCGTGCTGCATTTCTGTGACAGAGCAAAGGCAAGAAGCTGTATTCTAGTACCATTAGAACTCCCAGCCTGAGCCCCATTCCCGAGGGATTTCATTGCCTCTCTTCTCTCCCTCCCCATTCCTTCTCCTCACAGACAAACTGGAGAAATGCGCCGGCTTCAGCCTCTTGATCCAGAACACCTCGTGGCTCCTGCTGCTGCTCCTTTCCCTCCCTCTCCTGCAAGCCGTGGACTTTGTGTCCCTCTGAAAGGCAAAACACACACACGCTCACAGCGCTCGCACACACACGCACGCACACACCGAGCACCCCAGCCACCCCGCCTTCCTCGCAGCCCCTGGAAAGAGAAGCTGAAGCGTCTGGAAGCCGTGAAACCTCTCTGTGTTATCTCTATTTAGCCGTATATTAACGCTAACCACCATCCTGTGCCGAGGCCCACCATCCCACGCACACACGCCCTGCTCCGAAGCATGGTGGCTCTGCTAGGCAGCGTTGCTTCTCCCATCGCACCTCCCCGCTCCGTAGGCTGGCTGGTTTGCTTGTGCTGGGAGCACTGGAGGCCTCAGCCTCACTTGTCCCATCCCTTTAACTCTTGGGGTTTGCCTGTTCTCAACTGGGGAAAGACAGCTGGATTGGCAGGTAAGAGAGAGGGGTGATGAGAAAGCATGCAGAGGGTGCCCATGGTGGGTGCTGTGCCCATGGTGGGTGCTGTGCCTGTGGCCCCTGGAGGTGACAGGGCTCCTGGTGTCCCCACCTGCCCTGCCTGCCACCCAGGTGACTGATTCCTCACCCTGCTCCTCTCACCCTGAGCTGCCACGGCTGGGAGAGGGCACAAAATCACTCCTGTCTCAGTGAACAGGGGAGCCATGGGATGCTGCTGGGCCTGGCGGGCTGGGAGGAGAGAGGGGAGCAGGTCTAGGAGACACCATGAACCCCCTCTGCCTCCTTAGGGCTCCTCTGGGGCCCTGGGAACGGGCTCAGTGCAAATGTGCTTCAGCAACAAGTTTTTCCTAATCTGTTTCTTACAGCTGAGCTGGAAGTGAGGCCTCCTCCAGACACCATCTGGTTCCTTTGGGCTGCCCGAGCCAGACACCACTCGCTCTCCCCGGGGACCAGCCCTTAGCTGTGACGAGAGAATTGCTGCCAGCACCAGTGGAGGCAAGCAGAGCCTCTCTGAGCTAGCCACAGCCCCACTGCCCTCCCCAGGGCCCTCAGAGCTGCACCCAGGCTGGCTGGTGGGGAGGGGGTTCCCCTCTGGGAGTGTGACCCCAGGGTCTCCATAGGGACTTCCCTGCCCTGGCACCTTGTCTTCCCTAAGGGAACATCTGGGGACCCCAGTCCTTCCTCATGGAGAGGCAGAGCAGTCTTCCTCAAATCCCACCGTGCTCCTGAGAGGAGCCTGTGTGCCCTCTCCCTTCTCCCTCCTCCCTTTCAGCGTTTCCCTGTCTCCCTTTAAGAGCAGCAAAGGACCGAAGGGCAGCCCACAACCTTGGTAAGGCCAGGATGGTGCCAGGGGTTGGCGAGAGCAGGGACAGGGATGGTCAGCACAGCTCAGATCTGCCAGCCCAGAGCTGCCTGGATGCCCAAGGGACCCCGAGGAGCCTCACCCAGGGGAGGGCACAGGGAAAGGAAGAGGCAGGCAGGAGCATCCAGGTGCATGGGGTGAACCCCAGCTGTGCTACCTGTGCAGCCCGGGCTGCGCCACCACAGCTGAGAGCAATACACAGCAGCTGCTCCCCACTCCTTGCTCCTCTCCAGAGCTGCTTCCTACCCCGTGCCCATCCCCTGCCCATCCCTGCCTGCTTGCTTGCTGTCTAGTGCTGCTGAGGCCGTGCCCAGCTGAGGCCTGGCTGTGCCCAGCTCCCTGGGCGTGCTGGCGAGCGCCGGGGCAGGCGCAGAGCCCAGCGGCAGTGCGCGGACGCGGCTCGAGTCTCATTTTTTTGTGAACATTTGTAGTTGTTTCCACAGCTTGTCGTCAAAGAAATTCTGTTAAGGGAAAAGAAAAAAAATGGGAAAAAAAAAAGAACCCTATGAAAAGCAACAACAACAACAAAAAAACACCTTACCATCCAGGAGTGTTCCTCTGTCTGCACAATAAAACCCTACCTAGGTTGTGTGTTGGAGCCATGGGCGCCCGTGTGTGTGGCAGTGGGGACAGGGGCTGTGTGGGACTGGGCACCAGGACCCTGCTGAGGGGTACAGCCCCCCAGGCAACCCCCCTGTGCCTCCAGCACCCCACTGTCTGTGGGAGAGAAGCAGGCAGAGGGGCAATACTCAACTTTCCTGGGCAGGGCTACCCCCTCCTGCCCACTTGGAGTGTGGCCCCCTGCACCCAGACCCTTTGTCCCCATCCCTGTCCCTAAACCCCTGGGCCATCCCAGAGGCCACCAACTGCCCACAGTGGTGACAGGGAGACAAAGCAGGGGACCAGGTCTGGTGCTGGCCCATCTGTCCTCTGGGAAGGGAATTGCCAGGGATGGAAGTGGCCATGGGAGCGGGGCTGGGTGTGCAGGTGTCCCAGAGCTCCTGTGCCCGTCACACCAGGGTCCTCCTGGAGCCCCCGTGCCCACACGCTGCCTGGGGGGCTGCCAAGGGCTCCCGTGTCCTCTGGAGCAGCCGTACACTGCCCTGCCCAGGGTCAAGATGCCGCCCTGGCACCAGGAGCCACCAGCAGGAGACCGCCACCACCCCCTAACACCATTGGTGACCCTGCACCACCTCCCAGAGCGACGCCCCGACGCGTCCCTCCCTGTTTAAGGGCTGGAGCCAGACGGGAGGGAGGGAGGAAGATGCCACCCTAATTACATCCCTCCCCATTATCCCCGGCAGGTGCTCGGTGAGTCACGGCCACGCAGGTGCCGTAGGCTGGGCGGGTCAGGCGTCCCGGAGCGGTGCCCCGGTGTCCCCATGGATCCACGAGGGGTGGCCACGTCACGCCAGCTGCCCCATGCCCACCTTTGCTGAAGGTTTAGGGGGCTCTTCTCCCTACAGCTCACCCCCCAAACCGGGCAAAACCCAGTCCAGCTCCTCCCCTCACTCTGATGCTCTACTCCAGACCTTGCTGGCAGCCACGACCACCCCTTTTTTGTGCCTCCCTCCCCGCCACACATCAAGTCGTGTCCCCCTCCCCTCCCTCCCTTAACCCTCCCTCTATCCTTTCCCTCCTGAACCTCGACCTCCCTCCCCAAATCTCTCCCTTCCTCACGCTTACCCTCAGTCCTCCTTCTCCATTGGCACAGCCCCCGCTGCCCCCGCAGCCTCCCCTCCCTGCACCCCCTTGCCGTGGGCCACCAGCCCTCCCGGGTTCGCGTCCCCTTTAAGCCTCCCCAAGCTGGAATGCGAGAGGAGCATTTCAGCGCCCTGTGAGGTCAGATAAAGACACTATATTTATCTGGCTGGTAACCTGAGCCCTGAATTTCTGCGGTGGTGTTTTTACGTGGCCCCACAGCCCTCGGGCTCGGCCCCCTCCGGCCACTGCGCTCCCTCCCAGGGTGGAGGGGCTGAGCCGGGGGTGTCCTGTCCCCTGCGAAGGGCTCGGCTGCTGTCCATCTCCACATCGCCCATCTCCGGTGCCGGGGGGAGCTCCCCAAGGAGGCAGGATCAGCCCCGAGGGCATCACCAAATGCCTGGCTGGTTGCCCCTCGCCGTGCTCTGAGCAGCCATCGGCCACCCGCGCCACATGCAGGTGAGTGCAGGTGGGGACACCGCCCCGGGGAGGGGGACACGGAGACAGACAAAACTGTCCCCCTCTTCCTTCAGCTGGATAAAACCACAGAGGTTTCTCTCCAGGGAGAAGGTTCCGAGTTCACACACAAAATCCTGGCTTTGAGCCCTCCCCAACACCCTCCTTGTCCCCTGGCATGGGCAGAGCACCTGCCCGAGGGTCCCTTGTTTTTTTTGCCACCCACAGGCCTCACAGCAGTAACTCATGCCCCGGGTCTTACATCAGGGTCCCCGGTGGGTTTGGGGTTTTGCTGCCCGGGGGGTGGCCCGGGAGCAGCGAGCAGCAGGTTCTGCAGCAGGGTGGGGATGTGTCAGCAGCGCGGAGCGGGGCCAGGACGGTGACTCCCGGCCGTGTGGGGTGAGCTTGGGGGGTTCTCAGGCCCAGGGCTGGCAGGGGAAGGGCCAGCCTGGGTGAGTACCTTGGGCAGGACCTGTCACTTTGGGGGGTGGGAGAGGTGGGGGGCAATGCAGGAGCCGGGCTGTGACAGAGGCACTGCAGTCCCCATCTGTCAACAAGGGTCACTCCAGTCCCTTCCAGGGAGCAAACGATTTGTGGCACATTCCCCCAGGTCTGCTTGGGGTCACCCTTCCTAGGGGGAAATGGATACCTGGAGGATTCTGTGCCTTGTTTCCCTTGGGGAATGGGCAGGAGCCCGTCCCACCCCCCTCAGCTGGACACAGAGCCCCTCAACCCCAAAGCACTTGTACCCTGAAGCATGCAAAGTGCCTCACACAGGGTCTCCTCTCTGCCTCCACCACTCTGCAGAGTCCTGGGAGCTCCCACGTAACCTCCAGGCTGGGACATTGTGTCTCAGGGGACAGGGGACACAGCTCTGAGCCTGCGTAAGCGAGAAGCAGCTGTGCTGTGACACCTTGGATGGAGCCAGCGCTGTGTAAGCTGAGCTGAGCCCGCTCTGGGGCTCCGTAGCCACCGAGGGGGACAGCTGCCACCAGGCACGGGCAGGACAGAGGGGACACCTGCCACTGGGCACGGGCAGGACAGCAGCTGGGGACAGAGCAGGGCTCTGCTTCTCTGCCTCCAGACTGAAGGCTTTGCCTCCTCACTTTGAGTTGAGATTCCCAGGGAAGGCCAGGGCAGGACTCCCTAGCACCCCGAGCAGCCCCGTGGTGTCCCTCTCCCATGTGGTGGCACCGCTTCTGCCTGGCCCCGTGAGCGCAGACCGGACATTCCTGTGCCTCAGCTTCCCCTGACACCCCGGGAGGATGATGAGGGTGCAGGAGGCCTGACTCAGCCGTGCCGGCCCCAGGGCTTTGCCAGGCAGCAGGAAAGCTCAGCACAATGACGGGTAGGGAGGGGCCAGGCAGCCCAGGAAGAGCTGGGAGGAACCGGGGTTTTCTCACACCCCCTCAGCTCCTCTGGCTCCTGGCACACTCCGCTCTCCCGCCGCCCTGGGGTCCGCTCGGATGTGACATGGGGACTTGGAAGCACAGGCAAGCCTGGCAGATGTGACATTCCTCCATGGTAAGGCTTCTCTTCCCAAGGAACAGGATAGCTCCCGTGTCTGGGGCCGGTGCCCGCTCCTGACCCTGCATCCCTCCATCGGCTGCTCTGCATCCCCAGGGCAGGTGCTGCCCTGTGGAGACCTGTCCTGCTGCCCTCCTCTCCCCAAACTGGTGCTCTCCTGATGCTGCTGGTGCCAGGAGAGAGCGTGGGCACCTGGCAGGGGATGATGGCGTGGGGCTGTCCTGGCACTGTCCCAGGCCAAGATCATCTCTGCTGGCGAGGAGGACGGGGAGCAGGGGCAGTAGCTGTGCCAGGCTGCTCTGTGCCCCAGCAGGGCAGGCAGCCAGGCATGTGCTCCCTGGGAGCCCAGGGGCTCCGTCACTCCCATCTGGCACTCGAGTGCCGGTCTCTTGGCTGGGGTCCCACTCCCTGTGAGCGAAATTCCCCACTGTCCATGTCAAATCCTGACTGGCAGAGCTCCGCTCCTGGTGAGGGCGGCCGCAGCCAGGCTGGGAAGAGCCGAGCCGGGTGTTTCGTGGCGCCCTTGCCCGGGAGCAGATTATTCACCCTTCAGCCTCCGTCCCCAAACAGGTCTGTGCGCTCCACCTCGCTGCTGCTTGTAAATATTTCCCTCTCCGCGGTGGGATGGCTGTTCCCTGGGCAGTAACAACAGCGCCCGGGATGCAGCCTGCTGGCTGCAAAGCCAGGCTGCCCGCCAGGAGCCCACGGGGGCTGGCTGCTGTCTCTCACCACCCCCTCCTAGAAGCATCCCCGGGGCGTTTCCACGCTGAGCCTGCGGGGCTCTGAGCAGGGCGCTGTGTCCCCCCAGGGCCAGGCTGGCAGTGACCCGCTGTGGCTCCTCGTGCCGCGATCCAGCGCCCGTCCCCAAGCCCGGGTGCACCCTCGGTGCTGCAAGGGATGGGCCAGGCACAAACTCCGGCACCTCCTGGCTTGGAGCCGGGCCAGAGCCCGCCCCGGCTGGGCTGGGAAAAGCCTCTGAATCAGGGTCATCTCCCGGGTGACTGGAGACTCTCGGAGCCACATGAGCCACTGTCCTGCCAGGGAAGGGACACCAGTCGCTCCGGGAGCTGAGCACCAGCAGCGCCAGGGCAGAGGAGCTCGGCTGGGTCCTGCCTGTCCCAGTGCCACCCACAGCCCCAGCACAGGTAGGGATCCAGCCATCAGCCTGCCAGCCGGGGTGCTGAGGGCAATCTCTCCTCCAGCTCCTGACAGCCCGTGTTTGGGGGCTGCTGGCTGCCACACTGCCCCATCCCTGCTCCGGGTTGGCTCTGTGTGTGCTCTGGGGGCCTCTGGCCCTGTCTCTGTCTGCTCCTCTCCTGCCCTGTGCAGGAGCCACCAGCTCTCTGTGGGGACCAAGTGCTGGCTCTGTCCAGCTGGCAGGGGCAGGGCTGCCACCTCACCAGGAGGACTCTCGGCTTAAGTTACTGATGGGGGCACACGGGGCACAGCCACGGCAGGGAGACAGGAAAGCTGCTCAGATGCTGGCCTTGCCTCAGTTTCCCTCTCACTGAAGTGCCAGCCCCTTGCCAAGCCCCAGCACTCCCTGTGAGTAACCAGGGGAAGGTGCTGGGCTGGCTGGATCAGCCCATCCCACCTGCCTGTCTCAGCCAGAGGTGGGCCTGAGCATCATGCTGTGACCAGGCCACTGCCTCCCACCTGGAGGAGTCACTGGGGATATCTCTCTAGCCCCAAGAGTGGGATAGCCACGGGATGGTGTGGCAGGGATGCCAGGGCTGGGGCAGAGGTGACTGCTGCAGTTCCTTGGTGTCTATGGGGATGCTGGGTGCGTCTGGCTGTACCCTGGGGCTCCCTTCTGTGGTTTGAGGAGCCTGGGGGCATGGGGGTGGCAGTGCCAGCCGGGTCCCGCTGCCCCAGGCTCTCCAAGAAGGCTGGCAGGTGGCAGGAGCCATGGCCACACTGTCACCAAGAGCCCCTGGATCCCCTCTGTCTCCCAGGATCTCCAGGGGAGGCAGGAGCTGCTGGGTGGGAGCTGCTGGGTGCCCTGTTGTGCTGAGCAGGGCCTGTGGAACTGATCCCTGGACTCTTCCCTTGCAGCCGATGCCTTCGGGACAGCCTGCTGAGCCCCAGCCTGCAGCATGTCCCAGCTCTCCTCCACCCTGAAGCGATACGTGGACTCCTCCCGCTACGCCGAGAGCACCTACAGCAAAGTGCCCAGCGGCTACAGCTCCTACAGCTCCTATGGATCCACCCTGTCCACCGCCTACGCAGACAGCGACAAAATCGGCTTCAAAGCCAGCTACCTGCCCTCCCCCCGCTACCACCACGCTGGGGGGCTGTCCCCCACCAGTGGCTATGACAGCGGCCGGCTGTACCCCGACCCCAGCATCCGCCTGAGCCCCTCGTACCTCCGCACGCAGCCGCGGCCGCCCGGCGCCGGGCTCAACGGAGGTGCCTGCTACAACTTCACCGGCACCCCCGGCAGCCCCACGGGCTACCTGCCCTCCGCAGCGCCCCTCAGCCGCCACAAATCCATCAGCCACTCGGACCTGGCGCGGGAGTTCTCGGGGCTGCACACCTCAGACAGCGCCTACCTGCCCGCGGCCGGCACGCTCAGCACCCGTGCCCGGCCGGAGCTCGGCAACCTGCAGGGTCTCTACCAGGCTGCCACTCACTCCGACTATGTCCGTGGCTACCTGGAGAGCTACGGGAGGAAAAGCCACCACGGCAGCCTCTCCACCGGCCACCTCAGCCCCTCTCAGGCCACCCTGCCACCGTCGGGCACCCGCTGTGCCAGCCAGCCCTACGAGAGGAGCGATGAGCACTGCGACGTGTCCTCCCAGGACCCCACGGTACGTGGGGCTGCCTGGGCGTGGGGGGCACAGCTGTGCTGGGGGGGGATGTGGGCCGTGCTTGTGGTGAGCTGAGGAGCCTGAGGCAGCCGTGCTCTGCCTGGGAGCCTGGGTGTGTTGCTCCGTGCTTCAGTTTCTGCGTGTGACCCTCTGAGATGCCCTTGCTGGCGCAGCAATCCCTGCTGGAGCTGCTGAGGCAGCCGTGTGCGGGCGGGCGGGTGTCCTCTGAGGGGCTGTGCTCGCAGGGCACGCTCCCCAAGGAGGCAGGATCAGCCTGTGCCCAGGATTTTGCCCGCTGCACTTTCTGCATGCATGTGACAGCAGGTGATGGCTCTGGCCCCATGTGGGGCTGACGAGGATTTCCTGCTGCCTCATCCCAGATAGGGAAGGTGACATGAGCAGGCTGGGCACTCATCCTGCTGGCACAGCTGGTTTGGCTGGTGCTGGCTCTGCCACAGTGACTCGGTGCCCAGCAATGCCAGTTCCCTGGCACCGTCCACTGCTGCCAGTTTGGGGCCCTGTGCCCCAGCCTGTGTGGCAGCAGGGGGTTCCCCATGGCAGTGCTGCTCTGGGCAGCACCACACGTGTTGGCAGGTGCTCGGTGCCCCACGCCCCTGTCGGTGCTGCAGTGTCCCCAGAGCCCCAGCCCGGGCCGGGAGCAGGCACCACACACGCAGCCCGTGCAGGGGAGCAGCCTGGTAATTTTCCACTCAGGTTTCCTTCCAAGATCTGGCCAGGCTCTGCCTGCATTGTCTCCCGCTGTCTTTCCAGTCACCCTCCATTCCCCCATGGTCTGACCTGCCCTTTGCTTCCTTGCGTCTCTGTCCCACTGCCATCCGCCGAACCACGAGAAGTCCTGTCCTGCTCACAGGGAAGCAGAAAAGAATCCCCCAGCAATTTTTCCCTTTGAAGCCAGTGCCCCCACATCCCTCTTTGTGCCCCTTCCCCAGTGGCTTCCCCCACAGAACCACCTTCAGCAGTGCCCTGACGTGGTATGGAACCCCTTGTGCCCACCTGCCTCATGCCTGGCCCCCAATCCTGGGGTGAGGGAGAAGGCTGGGGAGTCAGGGGAGTGGAGGACCAGTGCTGTGGAAGGGAATTCCTGCCTCCCCCTCCCACACCAGGCCCTGCTGGGGGGCACCAAGGGGGGATCCAGCAGCTGCTGCAGCCGCTGGCTCTCACTAAAGCCAACACTGCCACTGCAGGGTCCCCACCCCTTGTGCCCACACACTGCTGTGCGGGGTGCCAGCCTGCTCCCTTGGGGAGCCTGTGGGGCAGCAGGGACTGTGCAAGTCCCAGCCCACAGTCTGCGCGTGAACACAGCCTGGGCTGATGCATGGCAAAGGTGGCAAAGGGCGCTAGGACAGACACCCATGCCAGGGCAGGCCAGGTCAGTGACACTGGCTTAGGTTTCCTCGGTGCTTTGATGGGCACACCTGCTATTTTCCACTGCTGTGGTTTATTCCCTCCCTTTCTCAAGCCGGGAAGCAAATGTCCCGATCGTAAACCAGACCTGGGTGCCTGCGGCCGTGCCAGGTGCCGGAAACGAGCACAGGCTGCAGCCCGGAGCTGCCATCCGTTCTGCCCCATTGCCCAGCCCCGAGGGCAGTGTCAGCAGCACCAGCTCCTGACGCAGCCAGGCCACAGAGGGGCTGGCCCCACGCCTCCTCCCATCCCTTTTTCCACTGCCGCCTCCTGCATCTGCGCCACAGAAACCGCCATCCAGAGGGGTTTGCAGCCAGGAGTGAGGGTGTCTCCGTGCGTCCCTACCCTCACCATCACTTCGTGCCTCAGTTTACCCTGTGGGCAAAGGGAGGTGTGTGAAGGTGCGATTTCAGCAGGGGACTGTGCCTGTGAAGCTGCAGGGCCATGCTGGCTCCTGGGAAGGGCAGTCTGGTGAGGGGCAGGACTGGAGCTGTGCCGGCCCATTAACCACCCCGGGTGTACATAGGGTCAGAAGGCCAGGGCCACCCACAAAACTGCCAGCAGCTCTCCGCAGTCCCATCCTGAGCAGCTGACGTCCCTGGCCCGCAGCCAGTGCTGGCTGGCCCTGCCTGCTGCCGCGGTGCCAACCGGGCCTGTGGCAACCTCTGCCCGCGGCAGAAGGTCACCGCTGCAGAGGGGCCAGCTGAGGGCACGGACCTGCTCTGGGTGGTGCCATCCCACCGGGTGTCCCCTTCTCTCTCCCGCTCCAACCTCGCCCTCAGAGCCTGCGCGCTGCTCTCTGGCTGGAGGGGAATTTGGTCCTTGGCCCGGGGCGCTCGATGTCACCGGGGCACGAGGTTCAACACGGGATGTGGCTGAACCGCCCTCTTGCCATGGAACCGGCTCGGCCAGCACGGTGCATCCCCACGGGGAGAGCTGCCCCAGCTCCCAGCACAGCGCTCGGGGCTGGCTGTGCCCATCCTGCCCCCGCAGTACCACCCACACTGACAGGCAGGGTGGCAGGAGCCCTGGATTTTGGGGAGCTGTGCCACAGCCTGGAGGCCCAGGCTGTGTCCCTGGGCACGGCAGGGCACCCAGGCAGGGCAGTAGGGTGTGTGCCCCGGCGTGCACACCGTGTCCCCGTGTGTGTACGCCGTACACAGCGCGGGGTGTGTACATGTACACATGTGTGAGCACGCACAGGCCCCGCTTACGACAGCCCTCCCGTTGTGATGCAAAAGAGCCCTGCAGATGAATAACGCTGCAAGATGCCTCCTCAGATATTTTTGCTGGTGCCAAAAATAGTCTCCCTCCCTTCCTCCCTCCCCTCCCTCCATCCCCAGCCAGCCCCTCCGCTGGCTGTGCTGAGCTCTGCTTGACAGAGAGGCTGCATCTGCAGCCAGCAGGATTCAGCAGCCCCTGCCTCTGGATGGGGGTGTTTTGGGGACTCCAGATGAAGAAAGGAGGCCCTGTTTAGAGCCCTCTCGGTCAGGTTGGAGGCTGTGGCTCTGTCAGAGCAGCCCAGCCACACTCCCTGCCCTGGTTGACCATGGAAAATTCCCTGAGCAGGCAGAGAAACACCTGGGCATGCACAGCAGGCGCAGGGCTCCAGCGCTCGTCCTGCCGCGGTCAGAGGGGTGAAGCAGCGGGAGACGCAGGACTAGGACGCAGGACACCCGGGCTCCCTGCCAGTCTCCGCATCTGCCCTTGCTGCAGGAGAAGAGCTGGAGCCCTGCCCGTGCCGTGCCTCAGTTTACCGAGGGGAGACACCAGGTGGGGTCTTTGCTCCACGTAGGAATTGCGGGGAGTTTTTCCCCAGCGCAAGGCACTGAAATATCCTCTGAGCTCAGCACTAATGCATCCCCCGAAGAGGGGGGCTCCCCCAAAATGTCACTGCCTGGGAACCTGGCGTTGGCACTGCAGGAAAGGCACACGCCCGGGAGCCCCACAACCCTGTCTGGCAGCCCGCAGCCCCTCTCTGGATACAGGCACCCCCTGCACCCACACGCTGTGGGACTGTCCCACTTTTACCAAGGCAATTTTGGCGAGTAACCCCCAGCTGGGGAGCCCTGCTCCCTACCCAGTGCTTGCCCGGAGCACAGCGTGCCCGGGGCCGGACTGCCAGTGCCACCAGCCCTGGGCACGCCGAGCTGCGAGCAGGGGGGAGCACTGGGGTGGGGCAGGCACTCCTCCGGCTGCCGCCTCTCCCCAATTCCCCGTTGCCCTCGCGGTGCGCGCACGGTGCCGGTGTCGGGGTACGGGAGCGCGGAGAGCCCCGTTGAGAGCGATGCCGAGGGGGCACCGCGGCCCCCCGCATCCCCCCGGAGCCGGGGCGGTGTCGCCGCCTCGTTCCGGAGCGTGTCCCCGGGGCAGAGCCGCCCCTCGCGGGCCCCCCTGGCTCCCGGCGCGCTGTACCACGCGGTGCGCGGGGGCTGGCCGTCACCGAGCCGTCACCGAGCCGTCACCGAGCCCGGCTGCCGCCTCTCCACCCATTTGATGTCAGAGCCGCTCAGGTGCCGTCAGCCCCGCAGCCGGCACCGGCTCCGGCCCCGCACGCCCAGCACGGGGGGCTCCGCGCCTGACCCCGCGCCCCCGGCTGCAGCCGACCCCGGGTGAGGGCAGCCCGGCCGGTGTCCCCTGGCACCCCGCTGCCCGCGGCTGCTCCCCGCCGTCCTGCGGTGCCCGCCGGGGCCGCCATGAGGGACTCCTACACGGTGACGCTGCCCGAGGAGCCCCCCGCGCTCCCCGACCTTCACAAGGACCTGCGGCCCCGCACCTCCATGCCAGGGTCCCTGCTGGTCTCCACCTTCGTCGGGCTCGTCCTCAACAAGACCAAGGTACGAGACGCCCGCAGCCCCCATCTCCCGGCTTGGGGGCAGAGAAGGGGGCACCCCCTGCCCACCCTGGGGAGCGTGGAGTGCCCTGTGCCATCCCCCGTGCCCGAGGATGGGGTGCCTGGGGGTGGGTGCCCTCCCAGCTGCCTGTGGGGACGGCGTGTCCCGGTGTCCCACAGGATGGCAGGGAGCAGGTGAACTGCACGTGTCAGGACACCTGGGTTCCTCTCCCAGCCCTGCCCTTGTGGTGACCTTGGCCAGGTCCCCGTGTCCCACCACGAGGAAGGGTCTGCTGGCCACGCTGAGCCCCTTGGCAGTGCCATCGGAGTGAACTCGGCTGTCCCCAGAGCCACAGTGCCGGGACAGATCTCTCCTGCAGGGATGGCAGAGCAAGGGGCAAGGAGGGCAAGGTCTGAGCACTTATGTAAGTCTGGCTGCTCTGGTTCTCCTGCTGCCCCAACAGGCTCCTGGCATGTGGAGCTGGATGGGGCAGGACGGTCAGGATCTTGTCCCTTGTCCCCACCGCCTGTCCCTTGTCCCCGTCCTGCGGTGCAGCCTCGGGGAGTCCCCAGCCGCGCCGCGTGAGCCAGCTCTCCTTCACCGCCTCTGAGCATGTCGTGTCCTAGATAAAGCCCTGTACGGGAGAGGGGGATTAGCTGGAGTTGAGTCACCCAGGGGAGGGAAATCCAGAGGGGAAAATAACACCTCGGTGCACACAGGGCTTGTGCCACGCTAGGGGAGCACCTGACACCCCCTCCTCAGCCCCAGCCCTCCCCTGGGGTTGTCCCAGGCTCTGGGAGGACAGCCTGGGACCTGGCTGTGGGGGAATGCAGGGTCTGTGGGGAGGTTTGCACCCACATGGGCAGGACTGGCCGGTCCCTCCTGGCACACGGCAGGAGCTGCCCAACCAGGGCAACTGGACAAGCACGTCCTGGTGGGGATGGCTGGGGCACACTGGGGCAGCTCCCGGAGGGTGCTGCTCACCCCTGGCACCATGACCTTCCCTGGGGTAGTGGTGGGGACACGAGCAGAGACTTGGGGTTCAGATCCTTCAAGGGATGGATGTAGGCTGCTGGGACACAGGACCACGTCTCCCACTGCCATCTGCTCAGGGACCAGAGCCAGGCCAGCTCCTCCAGCCGTGGCGTGGCACTGACCTGTCACATCCTGCTGGCACCCTGAGCCCAACTGAGCCTGCCCCCAGCCCAAGAAGGCACCTGGCACTTTTGAACAGCGACCCCCCAGCACTGACAGCCATGGGCAGCCACACCTGGGGACACCCCTGAGCTCTGGGCACTGCGGGGGCACCCGATGGCACAGAGGGAAGCCGGTCAGTCCAGCAGAGCCACGTGTGCCCACGCAGGGCGGCCGGGTCCCTGCTGGTGCTGGTCCCTGCTGTGGTGGGTGATGCCTGCGCCGTCGCTAAGGAGCACGTGTAACTGGATCTGGGTTATTTTGGGCTGCTGTCAGGGCTGGGTGCTCAGCACCTCCCACACACACACCAGCTGCTGCTATTTCGGAGCTGCTGGGCCCCCTCCCCTCCTCTCGCCTCCTCTCCTCCTCCTCAAGCCTCAGGTGGGCAGCTGGGGTGTTTGCCCGAGGATCCTTAAATCCTGGGCATCTGGGGGAGTACCATCAGCAGTCTGCCCCTGCAGGCCCTGTCAGACCCCCACCTTGCTCTGGGGAGGCTCATCCTGCTGCTCCCCAATGCAGGGCTGGGAGCAGGACCCCTGGGCTCCCACCAGTGCCCCCCACCAGCGCCCCCCACCAGCATCCTGTCCTGCATGCTGGGAGAGGGGTGGTGGCACCCCTAAACCCCTCTGTGCTCTTGGTCTCTCCAGCAAAGAGTGATGATGGTTCCCAGCCCCAGCATCCAGCTGCCCATGCCCATCTTTGCTTTTCCCAGCTCAGGGAGCACCTGGAGCACCTGGAATTGCCATCCCATGGCACAGGTGCAGCACAGAGTGTCTGGGAAGGCACCACTGGGCACACAGCCCTGTTCCCTGGGCTGGCTGTCACAGGGCTGGGCTTGCACTTTCCCAGGTGGACTTTATCCTGCAAGACAGCTCTGCCAAAGCCTGGGCTGCACTTGTGCAGGGTGTCCTGGAGAGGACGGACACCTGGCATGAGGCAGGGAGGCAGTGACAGGGCACTGTGCTCCTCCTGCAGCGTGGGGCAGGCACAGGGCACTGCCATGCCCCGGTGTCCCCAGGGGAGGCAGCCTGACCTGCAATCCAGGGCATGGGACAAAAGCGTTGCCAGGCAGGGAGAACTTTGAGCCCTGTGCATAGTCCTGGGCCAGCAGGACGGGGCAGGCCAGCCATGGTTTGTCACCAGGCCCTTGGCCCAGAGAGCTGCTCGGTGCTGGCTCTGCCCATGATGTCACAGCGGGATGGGGCCTCTCCTTGCACCTGAGGGCCTGCTCCACGGGCAGGTCTGTGGCACCATGGCCTCGCTGGGCTGCCCACAGGCATGGCCAGCCCATCACCCTCCCAGCACTGTTCCCTCTCTCTGCAGAGCTCCAAGGCCGTGCAGGGGCTGACCGGCCTGCGGAACCTCGGCAACACGGTGAGTGCGTACCCAGGCCTGTGGCTCACACCGGGCACGTCTGTGGGGCAGGAGGAGCCCCATCCTTTCATCTCACCCCCAACTCCCCACCCTGGCAGCTCCCTGCACCCCTCTCCCCACGGGGCTGCCTGAGGAGAAGCTTCCCCTGTCCTGTGCCCAGCCCAGGTGTCCCCCTGCCACGGCCTGCCTCCCTCTGCTTCCCGTTGCCATGGTTTTCTCTTCTGCCTCCCCCAGTGCTTCATGAACTCCATCCTGCAGTGCCTGAGCAACACCAAGGAGCTGCGGGATTACTGCCTGCAGAACCAGTACCTGCGGGACCTCAACAACAACAGCCGCATGCGCACGGCGCTCATGTCAGGTAACTGCCCGGCCCGGCCCCTGGTGACTGCAGGGGCTTCCCTGCAGCAATTCCTGCAGCAATTCCTGCAGCACATCCCTGTGACACCCCACATCCTGCGGGACCCCCGCCCAGAGCTCCATGCTCCTCCTTGGGCTGCCCAGCCAGTGGAGGATCAGGCCCAGAGTGTGTCCCTGAGCTGTCCCCATGAGGGCATGGCCATGCCACCTCCTCTGCTGACCTGCCTCTCTGCCTGCAGAGTTTGCAAAGCTGATTCAGCTGCTCTGGACCTCATCCCCCAACGACAGCGTGAGCCCCTCCGAGTTCAAGACGCAGATCCAGAGATACGCCCCACGCTTTGTCGGCTACAAGTAAGGGGGGGTGGCTGCAGGGTGGTGGGGGGAGCTGAGCCCCCTGCCGCCTCTCACTGGCCATCCCCCGTGTCTTGCAGCCAGCAGGATGCACAGGAATTCCTGCGGTTCCTGCTGGACGGGCTGCACAGCGAGGTGAACCGTGTGCTGGTGCGGCCCCGAGCCAGCACCGACACCCTGGATCACCTCCCGTAAGTGCTGGCACCGCACAAGCCCCAGAAGAGTTCACTGCCCGCAAGGCCAGCCCAGGGACAGTGACCTCACAGGTCCCTCTGGGCTGGGTGGCAGGGTTGGTGTCCCCCAGGCCATGCTCAGTGCCTGCTGTGTCCCCACCCTTGCAGTGATGACGAGAAGAGCCGGCAGATGTGGAGGAGGTACCAGGAGAGGGAGGACAGCCGCATCAGCGGTGAGCAGGGCTGGGGGAAGGGAGGACAGGGCTGGGCTGGGAGCGAGGAGGGAGCCAGGGCTCTCACCCTGCTCTGTCCCACCCCACCAGACCTCTTTGTTGGGCAGCTGAAGAGCTCTCTGACCTGCAGCGAGTGTGGCTACTGCTCCACGGCCTTTGACCCCTTCTGGGACCTGTCCCTGCCCATCCCCAAGGTGAGGGAGCCCCAGCCATCCCTGTCCCACACTGCCTGGCCCACACCCCCTGTCCCACACTGCCTGGCCCTAACCATCACTGTACTCCCACAGAAAAGCTACGGGGAGGTGACGCTCATGGATTGCCTCCGGCTCTTCACCAAAGAGGACGTGCTGGATGGGGATGAGAAACCGGTACGGGGAAGGGGGGCTCCCTGGGGCAGGCTGGGCCCCTTCCTCTCTGTGCTTGTGTTGCCAGGACTGTGGGCAGTGCCCTCACCCTCCTGTTTGTGCTGTTTTCTCCCACAGACGTGTTGTCGCTGCAAAGCCAGGACGCGGTGCACAAAAAAATTCAGCATCCAGAAGTTCCCCAAGATCCTGGTGCTTCGTATCCTTCAGGCAGAGGGATGGGGACAGAGGCTGTTGTGGGGGGCAGAGATGGGTTATTGCAGGCTCCCCTTTGTCCCTTTGGCTCCTTGACGTGACCCTCCAGACCTGAAGCGCTTCTCTGAGGCCAGGATACGAAGCAGCAAACTCACCACCTTCGTCAACTTCCCGCTGAAGGACCTGGACCTGCGGGAATTCGCCTCGCAGAGCTGCAGTGAGTCCCAGCCCCTGCATGCCTCTAATCCCAGCCCCGAGCTCCTGGGGACTCCCAGGCTCCTCGTGTCCCCAGCTGGTGGGGGGCAGAGGCGTGAGGGGTGGGAGGCACGGAATCCACTGGAGCTGCTGGCATGGTGGGGGGCTCTGTGCTGGCACTTTGTGAGGCAGCAGGGCTGAGCAGCACCCCTGCTCCCCACAGACCACGCCGTTTACAACCTCTACGCTGTCTCCAACCACTCGGGCACCACCATGGGGGGACACTACACAGCCTACTGCAAGAGCCCTGTGTCCAGCGAGTGGCACACCTTCAACGACTCCCGGTGAGCCTGGGGTGGGACAAGCAGGGACCCCCTGCTCAGGGCATCCCGTCCCTGCTGCTCACAGCTGTCCCCTTCCCCTTCTCTGCAGCGTCACCCCGATGTCCTCGAGCCACGTGCGCAGCAGCGATGCCTACCTGCTCTTCTACGAGCTGGCCAGCCCGTCCTCCCGCATGTAGCCAGCCCTGCCTCCCTGGGGAAGCCCTGGGCCACCCCTCAGAGCTGGCTCCACCGGGGTTCGGGCGTTCGGCCCCCCCAGAGCAAGGGGGAGATGAAGAGACACCCCCGAGGTGGCTGCAGAGGGAGGCTGGGGACAGCCAGGAGCAGAGCCCGGGCAAGGACATCCCAGCTCCGAACTGAGGAGGGACTCGTGACAGGACAGGGCTCAGGCAGCTCAGGCGCCTTCTGATTGCTGGCATTTGGTTTTTACCTCGGGGTTTCTTTTTCTTTTTCTTTTTTCTTTTTTTT
>VYZP01079942.1:3299-29207 GCA_013400635.1 Hypocryptadius cinnamomeus | reverse complement strand
TTTTTTTTTTTTTTTTTTTTGGTGTGTGTGTGTAATAAAAATCCTGAGCAAGGGACTCTACAGGAATGGGGCCACCTGTCCCATTGACTCAACCAGGACCTCTTCTCCCCTGGGACAGCACCCAGGAGAGCCTCACACATCCCTCCTGACCTCTTGCCACTCCTGTATCTGCTTGGCCGTCCCAGAGGATTCGTGAACTGCTCCCGATCTCCTCCCAGCACTTCCAAACCTCCTGGCAAAGGACTCCAGCCCTCCGGTGGCCTCCGTCCCGTCTCAGGCAGCACATCCCCTGCAGCTGCCCCACACACACTCCTCAAAGCAGCCTGAGCCCAGACTCACGGACAGGAGGGAGGAAAACATTTTGTGGAATTTATATGTATTTATAATGGACTTCGCTTCAACCTGGAGCCCCCTGCTGCTTCCTGCCTCTCCAGGGACTTGTGCCGGGGCTGCTCCGGGTAGGTTTTTACCTGCCTCCTCATACGACGGTGCCTTAAACCATTTAGGGGAGCGGGGGGCCGCGGGGGTCACACAGAGAGGAGGGGGAGGACAGTGGCTTTCCGGGACCATCTGCAATCGGGGCTTTTTTCTCCCTGTGATCAGGAGCCCTCCTGGGTGCCCGGGGACCCGCCCTGCTGCTCTGTCCTCCAGCTAGCAAATGCCAGTGGCCTTTTTAGCCTTTAATTTATTCTCCTCCCCGTCCTGCCTTGCCTGAGGTGCAGCGGGAGGAGACACGGGCACCATCCCAGCCCTCGAGGCAGCTCCATCCAACCCACACCCGGCCGGCTTCGCCCTCGCTGCCCTGCGGGCACGGGCTGAGCGCTGGCACAGCACCCTGCCCAGCCTGGGGCATCCCAGCAGGGCTCAAGGGGGGCAGGATGGGAACGGGGGGCTGCCCGAGGCAGGAGCTGGGCTGGGGCAGCGATGCTGCTTGGCAGGTGGCTTGTTTACTGTGTAAGCAAGATGGGTGGGAAGTGTCTCATACAAGGGAGACTCGTGCAGGAATAAATTTGAGCTTGAACAGGGCGTTGGGTGCGTGTGTTTTGTCTCTGGGTGTTCTGGCAGAGGGTGGGGAGCTGTCACCAGTGAAGCCCCAGGAGCACCCATGGACCAGAACCACTCTGGGCTCACCTGGAGCAAGGGAAATGTGGCTGCAGGTGGCAGAAGGAGCCTTTCCAGCCCCACGGAGCTCCCTGGTGCCCGTACTCTTCCCTCAAAAGCCCTGAACAATGGCCCCTTTCTCCCCTGCTTAGGGAAGGAGACGGGCATTAAGGGGCAGCAGGAATGCAGGTGGCAGGGCCCAGGCATCCAGCGAGGGCAGGAGGGACACGCTCAGCCCGGGGTCCCCAGCACAGCCCCTCCAGCTCTGCCCTGAGCAGTGAGCAGCTGCAGGCAGCTGGAAAACCAAGGTGCCGTGTGGGGACCCCAGCAGCAGGGTCCCTTGGGGCTGGGGTCCCGGCGGGATGGGTGCGAACACTCGTTCCCCTTTAAGACGCTGTTTCTCCGTGCCAGAGCCTGACCTCGGCATCCTCAGCTGAGCTGGATTAACGGGGCGAGGGGGAAGGGGCCTGCGGAGGGGACTGGGGCTGCTGCCGCCTCCCGGGGCTCCCCGCACTCCCGGCGCGGTGGGCATGGCCCTCGGGTGGGATCCGGCTCTGGGCTGCCACGTGTAGAGCTGGCACTGCCACCACCCCCGCCCCGGAGCGTGGAGCAGGGGTCCCCACGCCGCCCCGGGGCCCATGGGGGCAGCAGGGGAGGAGCGGGCGGTGGGGCTGGGGGGCACAGGGAACCGGGCAGGATTTTAGCCAGGCTGCGCCGGGAACCTCCTGCTGCCATGAAAGACTTCACCGAAATCACGCTTTGCCCCGAGGCTCTGGACGGCAGCAAGGTAGGGCTCGGGGTGTGGGTGCTGCTGATGGTCCCCGCGTGTCCCCCCGCGGGTCCCCAGGGTGCCACCCGCGCTCGCTGTCCCACAGACCGAGTTCTGCAACCCCGTTTTCGAGGGCGAGGAGCCCCGGGCGGCACCGAGCGCGGAGCAGCCGCCGGACAAGGATGGGACCGGCCCCGCACCGCGCCCGGACGGCCTCGGTACCAGCCTGGGGGTTTGTACACACCCCCTGCCCACGGGGCTGCAGGAGCGGGGTGCTGGGGCTGCTTGGGGACACATCGGCACCGCGGGGACGTGCCCAGCGAGTGCTGAGCCAGCCGGGCGGGGAGGTGGGGGAATGGCTTAGCAGCGCTCTGCCCGCTGTCCTCGCCTCCAGGCCAGCAGCTCTGGGCACAGGTGGGCTGGAGGTACCGCGCCGACTGCAAGTTCACCTGGCTCTGTGTGGCTCTGATGAGCACCATCCTGCTCTTCCTCATCGCCCTCCTGCTCGGCATCGTCATCCACCGTGAGTGCCGAGCCGGGAGGTGGCTGTGACTGGGGTGGGGGACACAGAACCGGCTCATAGTGGGAGAGGGGCACCCAGAGCACACCCCGGGGTCTGCCCGCTGTGGGGAGAGGGTGACCCCACGCACAGGAGCAAGGGGGATTTCCGTGCCCGTGGGATGTGTCCCGGGAGTGTGGGATCCCCTGGGAGCTGCACACCTGTGGGTAAGGTGGGAGCACAGGGCTGGGAGGGCTTCCTGAGCCCCTTCCCTGCACCGCAGCCATCCCTCCCCGCTGGGGCTGAGCAATCCCTGCTCTTCCCTGGGCACAGAGCTGACGTCCCCACATCCACCCGGCGCCCCGGCCACGGCCCTGCCCGCCCGCGGCACTGCCACCACCGCCACAGCACCCGTCCGAAGGGACCCCCCGGCCCCCAAAACAGCTGCCACCCCAACCGAGAGCGGGCTGCCCACGGCCCGCACAGCAGCACCGGGTAAGTCCCGAGTGGGGCAGCGTTTTGGGATGGGGGTGCCCTGCTCCAGCTCATGCCCACGCTGTTGCCTCGTTCAGCCTGCGGAGGGACCCTGCGGGGGCCCGAGGGCTCCTTCAGCTCCCCCAACTACCCCGGCCCCTACCCCGCCAACGCCCTCTGCATCTGGCGCATCGAGGTGAGCGCCGGCTTCGCCATCCAGCTGAGGATGGAGACGTTCAGCGTGGAGGGCACGGCCTCCTGCCTCTTCGACCGCCTGGAGCTCTACGAAGAGCAGGGCACCGGTGCCACAGCACCTGCCCCAGCTCGGGGGAGCCCGGCCAGGTAGGGCTCCTCACACCCGGGGAGCATGGCAGTGTGGGGGCAGCGAGCGGTGCCAGCCCTTGCTGTGCCCCCAGGTTTTGTGGCAACGTGCCCCCCCCGACCTTCAACACCGACTCGAACCGCCTGCGGGTCACCTTCGTGTCCGACAGCAGCGTGGGCGCCCAGGGCTTCAGCGCCCGCTACCGTGCCGTGGCTCCCGCCGAGAGTGAGTGCCCCCGGCCCAGGGCACTGCCAGGGTCCCTCACTGCTGGCAGGGAGCGGGGAGAGCCAGCGGGGAGGGGAGGGTGCCCGGCGGAACCCCCCGTCCAGCCCGGGTGTCTGTGGCTGCGTGCAGAGAGCTGTGCCTGGGACGAGCACTTGTGTGACCGCGGGCTCTGCCTCCAGCTGGGCTTCGTGTGCGACGGCTTCCACGACTGCACGGACAGGAGCGACGAGGCCAACTGCAGCCTGAAACACAAAGGTGGGCGAGGCAGACCCCCACCTGCAGCCCCCAGCCCCCGCGGCACCGGGGAGCAGGGAGGTGGAGGAAGGGAGAGGGGCAGGGGTAAATCTGCATGTGTGTGCATCCCCCTCCAGAATGTGGGGGGCCGCTGACCGCCTTGGAGGGGCACTTGTCCACCCCGAACCACCCGCAGCCATACCCGCACCAGCAGGTGAGAGAAGGGGCGCTGTGGGAGCACGGGGAGGGTGAGGGTGGGCAGGGAGGAAGGCAACCCCGGCCCCCGCAGAGAGCTGGAGGGTGGCCCTGCCCAGCTTCACGGGTGTCGCCGGCTGCCCCCCCGCCCCGCAGCTGTGCCTCTGGCAGATCTCGGTGCCCCTGGGCCACGTCATCGACCTGCACTTCCACAACTTCAGCCTGGAGTCGCACGAGGACTGCAGCTTCGACTTCGTGGAGGTGCACGACAGCGCGGGCACGGGGACCGCCAGCCTCATGGGCAGGTACCCGACAAACCCTGGCGACACAGGGGCCGTGCCTCACCTGGGGAAACTGAGGCACGGGGCTGGCTGGTGGGGAGGAGCCACCAGAAGGCAGAGTTTGGGGAGGTGCTGGTCAGCCCCCTGACTCCATCTCTTGTCCCATGACCTTGGCAGGTTCTGTGGCCACCAGCTGCCACCCACCCTGACCTCCTCACGGCACGTCATGACCGTCCTCTTCGTGGCGGACGAGGGAGTTGCAGATGATGGGTTCTTTGCCACCTACCAAGCCCGCAATGCCACAGAGAGTGGGTAGCCAAGTGGGAGCACAGGCTGCCCAGGGTGGGTTGTGCCACCTCCATCTTTGGGGGGCTTCAAGGCCAGGCTGGATAAAAACCTGGGAGAAACAGCTCTTGTTCCACACCTGGCCCTGCTTGGAGCAAAAGGTCCCCGGGGGTCCCTTCTCACCTGGTTTACCCTATCACCTTACAGCCGTGGGGATGGGACCTGGATCACCTGCACAGAGGCGTGATCCATGACCTGAGGGCTGCCCTCAAAAAACCCAGGGAATTTGGGATTCCCTAAGCTGGATCTGCCAGATCCCCTGGCCGGTGAGCAAGACAGGGCTGGTCAGCATGGGAACACGCTGACTCCCAGCCATGCCCTGCCCTCTCCCCTTCCAGAGACCTGCAGCCCCACGGAGTTTTCCTGTGGGAATGGCGAGTGCCGGGCGTTGGAGTCCGTGTGTGATGGCTGGCACGACTGCCCCGACGGCACTGACGAGCTGAACTGCACCGGGGTGTCCTACCCGGCCTTCGGTGAGTGCCACCACCCCTGCGTGCCCCACCCAGCACCCAGACCCCCCTGAGCCCAGCTGGCACAGCCGGTGGGCAGCCCTGTCGCTGGCACAACCCCTCTCCCTGTGGCAGGGTCTGTCTGCGAGCCCGTGGAGGTGGAGATGTGCCTGGGGCTGGGCTACAACGCCACCTCCTTCCCCAACATCTGGCTGGCCATCCCGGACCAGGAGGGAGCAGCCGAGGTGCTGCAGGACTACCAGGTGAGCTGGGCTGCCCGCGGGGCTGCCCTTCCCCTGCCGCGCCGGGCTCACACCTCTGTCCCCGCTGTCCCCGCAGACGCTGATGGAGCTGGCGTGTTACCAGCACCTCCGCCTGCTCATCTGCAGCCTCTTCGTGCCCAAGTGCACCCCGGACGGGGGCGTGCTGCAGCCCTGCCGGGCCGTGTGCCTGGCGGCGGAGCTGCGCTGCCAGCAGTCCCTCGGCCTCCTCGGCATCCTCTGGCCCATCAACTGCAACATCCTGCCCGACTCCAGTGACCCCGTAGAGTGCTTCCAGCCCTGAGCCGGCAAGAGGAGAGCAGCAGGGGCTGAAGCCACTCTCCCCACCCCAAATGTCCCTCCTGTGCTCTTCCTGTTGCAAATACCCAGCTGTTGGGGTGGCTCCTCGGCTGCCCTCGGGTCAGCCCCTGTGCCCAGTGCTTGCCTGGATGCCACGGGCTTGCCCACAGCTCCATTTCCCTAGAGAGCAGGTGACATATCCCACGGGAAAGGCTTGTGCTGGAGGGGCACGAGGGAAAGGGTTAATGCTCCCCAAAAGGAGCAAGGCTGGGCAGAGGTGAGCCAGGCTGCAGGGACAGGAGCCCAGGGCTGCCTGTGTCCCACAGCCCCAAAGCCAGCAGAATAAACAGCATGAGCAGCTGACAAACCCAAAGGAGAGAGTGACTCATTTGGGGTCTGTGTGTGGGTGCTGCCAGATCCTGGGGAAACTGAGGAATGGGTGGAGGGAGGGAAGGTGGGGATGGGGTGGGGATCTGAGCAGGGATGGAGGGGCACAGGGGAGACTGCAGGGGAGAGTGGGCAGCTGGCTGTGCCCTCACTGGGCTGGGGGCTTGCAGGATCCCAGGGAGATGGATGAGTCTCAGAGGGGGTCCAGTTGGTGGCCCCATGGTGTAGGGAACGGATCCTGCACCACCAAGAGTGGAAGTAGCCCTGCTGGCTGAGCTGGCTGTGCTGGCTGAAGGCCACCTTCATAGCCACAGGCCTGGCAACACCCATGGCTACAAACCAGTGTCCAGCTGGCCAAAAACAACAATCCCTTCACACCCTGGGAGAGGGGAGAGCGGTGGCTCCCTGCCATCACCCAGCCTGGCCGTGGGCATCCAGGTCTGGAAGGAACATTTGGCGATGTCCCCAGCTCCACTGCAGGCTCTGGCACGGCGAGGAGAGAGCCAGCAGTGCCATCGTGTTTCCCACTGCCCTGAGCATGTGGAGAAATCCCCAGCCTGGCTGGGGTCACTGGGGTCAGGCCCCACTGGTGCCAGCTCTGCTCTGCCCCTGTACCCAGCACGGACCTGCCACTCCCACCCAGCTCAGGGGGTTTGGGCCCACCCATCTCCTTCTCCCCCTGCATGTCCCAGCTGCTGCCGGGCACAGGGACATCCCCAGCCGCAGGCCCGCCCCTCTGGCCAGCGTGTGACCGTGTCCCTTGGACGCACCCGGCGCTGGAACGAGTTAAAGGCAAGCTGGGAGCGCCTCGAAAGCTTCGCCGCGCGCTCCGCGGTCCCCGGGGCCAGCCCTGCCTCCTGGCACGGGCACAGCGCTGCTCTGCCCGCCCTTCCACCTGCCCTGCACGCTCAGCCCAACGTGCTGGGACTGCCCAGATGGATCCTGCAGCTTCCCCTGCGTGCTCCCAGGGCTGGCACTGCCAGGCAGTGTGTGTTCTGCCATCCCTCAGCCTCAGCTCTGCTGCCAGTCAGGGCACCCGCACACCCTGAGAGTTCCCTCTTCTTTCTGCCACTCCATCTCCCTCTTCTTTCTGCCACTCCATCTCTCTCTGCCTGCTGGATTTCTCTTCAGCCTTTGTTTCCTTTCCCTCTGCTGCCTGTTTTCCTGCCCTCCACCCTGCTGCCCAGGTGCCCAGCCATGTCCAGCTGAGGTGGTTCCCAGCCTGTGCCTCCTCTCCCTCGGCCAGGCTGTTTGCAGTCCTCTCCCTTCCCCCTGCTTACAGCACTTCCGACATCGTGGGATTATTTTTCTTTTTCCCCTTCTCTTGTAGCTTTTGGCTCCCAAGGCCCTTGATTTCCTTTGGAGTTTGGGAGGAGAGACGTGGGGAGGAGGGGGGGTGGAGAGGCTGCCTCTCTTAGGGCCTTCGTCAGAGCCAAGTGGCCAGGAAGAGCCTCAGCCCTTCCACAGCAGCGAGCAGCGAGGTCCCAGACAGGAGCACAGGATCGCAGTGAGTGGGGATACCCAGCCGGAGGGAGCTGGGACTCCCTGGCTTCCTGGCTCCGGCGCCTGGGCGGAGGAGAGACACTTTTCTCCTCCTTTTCCTCTTTGTTGCCGTCGTGGAGGGGGAAGAGAGCAGCTCCTCTGGGTCAAGGCCACGGGGAGGGGGCCAGCGCTGGCCCTGGGGCTCAGCCCTCGCTGTGCTGCTGTGGGAAGGGCTGGGGGCAGCCCGGGCAGGGGGGTGGTCCCGGCAGCGGGGTGGTCCGGCAGGCCGGGGATGCTGCAGCCGGCCGGGGGTGGAGCGGAGCCGCCGGCAGCCGGGATGCTGCCAAGGGCAGGGCCACGACACAGCCCCGCGTTCTCCGAGCTGCCGCCCCGCCACGCACCCCCCAGAGGCAACAACCCCACCCCAGGCACAGCTCACCAGCCCCCAGCCCTAAATCCCCCTGCCCGTTCCCCCCCGTAGCTGGGCATGATGGGGCAGTGCCCACCCCAAAGAGCCTCCAGCCACACACACAAAGCCACTGCCACAGCCCCTGGCCCTACACCCACAGCCCACCCACGTCCTGAGCCGTCCCTGGGCTGCAGGATGCTGTGGTGGCACACGGGCCACGGCGATGCTGTGGCAGGTGCAGGCAGCACCAGGACCTCGCTGAGGGGAGCAGCCCAAAAAGTAAAGGGAAAAGAAGGGGGGGAGTGTCCCCTGCTGCCCCCCTACATTCCCTGCCAAGCACTCCCAACCCTTTTCACTGTGGTCCCCAGAGCCGTGATCGTTCTCTGTCCCCCTCCAGCCCCTCCAGGAAAAGATGAAGCAACTCTTCCTCCTCTTCCTCCTTGGGCTCATCACCGGGTCCTTGCAGATCGAAGACAACAAGATCCCTGGGCTGTGCTCAGGGCAGCCAGGCATCCCAGGGACCCCGGGCCTGCACGGGGGCCAGGGTTTGCCAGGCAGAGATGGACGAGATGGTCGGGATGGAGCCATGGGGATGCCAGGGGAGAAGGGCGAGATGGGCCCTCCTGGTAAGAAAGGAGAGATCCCAGCTGGGGAGGGGGTTTTGCCATTCCCTGCCCATGGGGAATACCCCATGCCACCTGCATGCTGGCACAAATTGCCAAACAGAGAATGAATCCTGCAGAAGCGCCCCTCCCATGCCACCACCTGCCCGTGGTGCCCCTGTGTTCTGTAAAAGGCAGCAGCTCCCTGTCACTGGTGAAGCTGCATTTGTCCCCATCCCCGATGCCAGCCCTCTCTTCCAGCCCTGCTTTAGGAGGGACCACCAGGAATTGCATCATCCCTGCCCTGGCTCCTGGGCTGGGCCTTCCCCCAGCCTGTGAGGATTTCTCCAACGATTTGTTGATGCTGAGCTAAATTACACACCCATCCCTCCCCACTCGTGCTGCATCCCTCCGCAGCGCCCAGCTGTGCCAGGGTACTGGTGGAACTGGAACTGGGCAGGAGGGGTGGAGGAGCTGTGTTGGTGACTTAGAGGTGACCCTATCCCCTCCTGCCTGCCCCAGGAGTGCCCGGTCCCCGCGGGGAGGTGGGCAGCCCCGGCGTGGACGGGCTGCACGGTGAGAAGGGAGCTCAGGGCGAGTGTGCCGTGGCTCCTCGCTCCGCCTTCAGCGCCAAGCGCTCCGAGTCCCGCAGCCCTCCGCTGGCCGACCAGCCCATCCTCTTCGACGTGGTGCTCATCAACGAGCAGGGCCACTACGACCCGGCCACGGGCAAGTTCACCTGCGAGGTGCCCGGCCTGTACTACTTCGCCGTGCACGCCACCGTGTACCGCACCAGCCTGCAGTTCGACATCATGAAGAACGGCCACTCCATCGCCTCCTTCTTCCAGTACTACGGCAACTGGCCCAAGCCCACCTCGCTCTCGGGGGGCACCCTGGTCCGCCTGGAGCCCGAGGACGAGGTGTGGGTGCAGGTGGGCGTGGGGGACTACATCGGCTTCTACGCCAGCGTCAAGACGGACAGCACCTTCACCGGCTTCCTCGTCTACTCCTACTGGCAAAACTCCGCCGTGTTCGCCTGAGCCAGCCCTCGGCTGCGGATGGGGCCGGGCGGGTGCCTCTTCCCAGCCCGCAGCGCGGTGGGAGCCGGGGCAGCGCGACCCCTGCCCAGCTCGGGGCACAGAAAGTTCCCTGTGCCATCGCGGAGCACCCCTGGAGCAGCGCTGGGTCAGAGCTCGCTGTTATTTCGGGCAGCCCCAGGGCAGGGCGAGCCGGGCTGGGTGGCCAGGAGCCCGTCCCGCGGGTCCTGCCCCATCCCTCCCCTCAATAAAGGGCTGCTCAGCTCCGCGTGTGCCGCCTGCCTGCGCGCCCCTGTGTGCCGCGGGACCCCCGAGGGCGGAGGGGGCTGCGCAGCCCTGCCTGGGGGCTCCGGGCCGGGGCCACCGTGCCGGGATGTCCCCGCAGGGCCAGCGAGAGCCGCTAGATGGTGGCATCGGCGTCCTTGAGTGGTGAGCGCAGCGCTGCGACCGCCCCCGGCACCTCCCCAAGGCTCGGGAGCGCGGCGGGAGCACCCCCGGGGTCCCCCCAGGACCGAGTCCCGCCGGATGGGAGGGTCCCCATGCTGTCAGGGCCACCCCGGGGGAGCAGAGACGCGGGTCCGGGGGTGGCCCGTCAGTCCCCGAACGGGGCTGGCGGAGCCCCCCGCCCCAGTGCGAAAGCGGTGACCCGCCGCTGGGAAAGGTCGCTATTTTTAGCAGGGGAATGAAGAGCTTCCTCATTCCTTGCCCAAAATAGGTCCCTGAGGGGATCAGCCGGGGAGGGGGCTCTTGGCCAGCGGCCGAACCCCTTAATGGGCTTGGGGCGCTGCCCTGCCCGGCTGTAGGGTGCCAGCTGGGACCGGCTCTTCTCCTGGCCGTGCCAGCGGGACCTTGCAGCGTTCCCCAGCCCGAGAACCGCGAACACAGCCGGACAGCCACCCCTCTCCCGCCTCGGATCCCCCACTGCCCCCATCTGTGCCGGATGGACCCCCAGGAATGCAGCTGTGCCCGTCGGGATGAGCGAACCCCGCGTCCCTGCTCACCGGGGGCTGCAGCAGGCTGGCACCGGCCGTGGGGACACCGTGTGCCCCCGTACAGGACCGGTGCCACCCCAAGGGGAACCCCCACTCCGGCACTGAGGACCACGGGTACATCACTGCAACCTGCCCGGGCCACCCCCAGCCCGTGGGGACGTGTGGAGGGGCTGGGTGACACCTGGTGCCCCTCCGGGGGTCAGAGGGGCTCTGCTGCAGCCGCCCCGCGGGCCCCTCAGGCAGCCCCGGGGTCGGGTTGCAGCGGAAGCTCTGTTTGGGTTGGAGATGGCTCTTTCTGTAAGCAGAGCTGCTCAGGGGGCAAACAACCCCGCAGAGCAGATCGATGCCTGTTCTGGGAGGAGGAAAGGGAATTTTCTGGACAGGGTGGGTGGGGGCTGGGAGCGTTCCCTGGTCCCTGTCACGATGTGGGGGAGCACACTCAGCACGGGCAGCCACGGTGGTTCCTGGGCTCTGCTTCCTTTGGGACGCTCTTGGCTGTGTGGACGCTTTGTCTGGGATCAGGGGGACCCCCCATGAGAATGTGAGGGTGTCTGCTGCTGCCTAGGGAGGATGAGGAGAGGGCAAGGAAAGGAAAAGGAAAAAGGAAGGAGAGCCACAGGAGACTTTGACAAGCTCCTAGTGAGCTCCAGGTGCTTTTGATGAGTTCTGCCAGCTTCCCCGAGTTAGGAGAGCTTGGAGACCCTGTTCCAGCAGAGCGCAGTTTAGGGAGGGGCCAGCATCCTTCAGCCAGGGCAAGAGAGGAGCCTATATAAGAGCCAGGCTGAGCCCGCAGGTGCTGTGTAGCTGACAGAGGCAGCAGTTGGGTTGCTTTGTTGTTTCTTTTGAGGTTTTTGTGGTTGCTTTGTGGGTTTTTAGAAACAAAAATAAATGTCAGCACCTCTTTTCAGAGCAGCACTCATGTCCTTGGCACTCCAAGGTCACCTGAGGAGGTCAGAAGGCACCAGAGATTAAAGAGATCAACTGGATCATGTCTGAGACCCCACAGCTGCACAGGGCTGGGCATGTAAGGGCATGGAAATGCCCCAGTGGTGAAGGGTGGCCTGGTGACTCCTGGCAGCAGCAGGATGGCTCCTGCTCCACCCAAAAGTTTGGTTATGGCCCAGGTTCAGAGCCTCATTGCTGCCAAGGCACGGGGAACACTCCCAGACAACTTCAGGACTGCTGACCTGGTAAGAGACCTTTAACCTGGGCATGGCAGGGGAGGGGACAATCCTTGCTCCCGTGGGGGTGGGTGGGCAAGAAAAGGACCACAAGCCTGGATTTCAGGAGAGCACACACTGGCTCCTTCAGGGATGTCCTTGGGAGAATCCCATGTCCTGGAGAGGCGTCCAGGAGGATGAAGGATCAGCTCCTCCAAACTCAGCTCCATCCCCACGAGCAGGGGGGAGAGGTGCTGATCAAACCCTGCCATGGGCTGCTCAGAGGGGCAGGAGAGCCTCCCCCCACGGAGACATTGGGAACCCTGCTGTCCCCAGAACCGAGCAAACTGCTCCGGGCTGGGTGACCTCGGTGTCCCCGCCAGCCTCAGCCCCTCCGTGTCCCCGAGGCTGCGAGGCACCGGGGTCGCTGCTGTGTCCGGGGAGCTGAGGTTCCCTGTGCTGGCTCGCTAATGAGAGCCCAAGCTGGCGAAGGCTCCCCGTGGTTCTGCTGCAGATCCTCACCTGCTCCCTCCCTGCCGGCCGGGTATCATTCCCCGCTCCTGCTGCGCCGCATCTGCGCTCCCGGCTGTCCCGCCCGCTCCCTGCTGGCAGGCACACCGTGCCTCTTGTCCCCAGGCTGTGACGAGCCGCTCATTAGGACGGGGGAGTTGCAGCTGGGCTGACAAAGGGATTTTCCCAGCGCCTGGGGGCTCCTGCTTTCAGCGGGCTGCCAGAGCCAACCACCCCAGTGCTCCTAAACTGGGGTCACCCGGCAGCATCACGCTCCTCCCTCCTTGGGGAAGGGTCTGGGCACTTTGATGAGCTGAGAGCAGCCTGCTTGGCTCGTGTGGGAGCCCCCCAAGCACGTTCTGCAGCAGGGAACACCCCGAGGACTCCAAATCTTCTGTCCTGGGGTGGCCCAGGCTGTGCAGCCCTGCCCCAAAACCCGAAGTGCCAGGGCAGGCAGGGCTCACCGAGCTTGTCCATTAGCACGGAGGTGGCTGCATTTTCCTCCTGCAATTGCCGGCTGCTTGAGCAGAGATTGAGCCAAGTGTGTGCAGGATGGCTCCCGGGGGAGGGCCGTGTCCTGCACATCCTGTCCTCTCTGGGAAAGCTCGGCTGCAGTGGCCTGAGGTGGCCGAGCACCCTTCCCATCCCCTGCCGGGGCTGCTGGCCTGGGAGAGGCTGTCTGTGCAGGGCATGGCAGACAATCCCTGCTGATCCCACCCTCCTGCCCCCTCTGCAGCCTCCCCAGGCACCCAGCCAGCCTCGGGTCACACCCTAGGAGCCCCAGAAGTGCCTCAGTTTGCCCAGTTATCACTGCCAGCACTGCCCTCCTCCCTGTGCCTGAGCAGATATCTGCCTCTTTCTGGCCTCCCAGCAGCTCCCATCTCCCCTCTCTTGGTTCCCATCCTGATTAAAATGAGCCATTTTGCTGGCATGGCCCTGCCAGGGCAGGGCAAACCAGGACTCCTGGAGTCTCTGCCCATCAGGGTCCTGAGCCATTTTTCCAAACAATTTATGAGGATGCTGGGAAAACAGAGGGTGCTTAAAAGCACAAAGCAACCTGCCAGCAGCTCAGATCCGAGCCAGGGAGCAGCTCCTTGTGCAGCAAATGCATCTGCTCAGGGTAACCCTGAGCCTGCCTTTCTGCAAGGAGAGACCCAGCCCTGTGCTGCCTCCATCCCAGGGACAGTCTGAGGCATCAGACACGTGCAGGAACAGGAATGAACGTGTCCCAGCATGTTCCTGCCAGCCTGGAACACACTAGGAGACTCCAGCCCCCCTCCCTGTCCCCTGGTGTGGTATTTCCACAACCATTTCCTCTTGTCATGGGCTGGCAGAGCAGGAGTTGGGGGCTGCCAGCTCTGAAAAGCCCACCCAGAGTGGGTTTGGGTGTGAATTCATCTCCTGGGTGCTGGATTTTCCCTGGCTCCAGGGTATCCCTCAGCACTGCTTTTCTGGGGGCAAACATCCCTGAGCCTGCAGGTGATGTTGACCCTTTGTGGGGAGTGATGGGCTTTCCATGGAGCCCAGGGGTGGATAAAGGAGACACAAACACACACTTCCCCCCAAAAAACCCTTCCCAAGAATGAGGCAGCGCCCAGCTTTTGGTAAAGGAGATTTTAATCTGCTCAGTATCTAGTCCATAGTGCAAAGAGTTAAACTTAAGGCAAAGCCTTCTCTTATAAACAGCAAACAGGCCCTAAACAAACAAGCGTGACTGCTATCATAATAATAATAGTAATAAAAAAAGAGGTTAAGGGAACAAACTGCACTTTTGGGGAGGTGTCCTCTCCCCCCCAGCCTGTAACTCACATAGGGAACATTGCACCCCCTGATCCATGAGCTGGTCCCAAGGGAATGCTGCTGCCTGTGGCCAGGAGCAGGGCCACAATCCCACTCCTGAGTGACTCCAGCTGCAGCTCCCTGACTCCCCTGCAAGTGCCTGGGACAGGCCAGAGCCTGGGCTCACACTCCTCTGGTGAGGGTTTGGCTGCTCCCAAGTGCTGGTGGCTGGAGAGAGCCAGCCTGAACAAGGGAGGTGTGTGGGGAGGCACAGGGACAAGAGCTTGGGCAATGGGGAGCTTTGCATCTCTTTGAAGTGGAGTAGAAGCAGCTGAGAGCCCTTCTAACACCCATTAGTGCTCAAGAGCCTGGCTTGGCCAGGAACCCTTCCAGCTCCCAGGAAATGTGGGAACAACCAGCCCTGGCAGTGCCTTTCTGAGCAAAGCCACTCAACAAGATGGTTCCTTGCTAGAGCTCAGCTTTACAGCTCAGAGGCATCTCCCAGCACAGTCTGGCCTCTCTGCTGCCTCTGTTTTGGCTTAAATTGCTAATCAAGAAGGAAAATTGAAGGAAAAGCATGCCAGCTGCCCTCAGGCTCTTGGCTTGCAGTCCAGAGTCAAGACTCTCTCTGCTCTTGCTCCAGCCAAAATTGGCTGCGGTGTGTGGCTGACCTCAGGCAAGCAGCTGGAAAAGGAAAAGCTTTTTAGTGCAAGGCCCTCTTGCAGCCCAGCAATTTCTTGGAATGGTGCTGGTTGCCCAAGCTGGGATCAGCCATCTCAGGCCTGCCCCAGCCAGGATGGGATGCACTCGTTGGACTTCAGGGGACACTTCTGAATGGAAGTGGCTACATTGGTGACAGACAACAAGACAAAACAAAGGTACAGCCCTGCCCTAACCCAAGATATCCGTGGTCCTGGTACTGCTCCACGCACACAACTGCAGATCCACAGCACGGATGTGCAGAAACTGTGCCTGGAGCTGGAATGTCTGTGAGCTCCCAGGAGCTTTGGGGTGCTCCCTCTCCTCCCAAAGAGCTCCTCCCTCTAGCCAGCCCAGCCTGGGAAGGAGCCAGCAAGCTCTGGAGTGACCCTCCCTGCTCCATGGCACTCTTAGCCTGCAAATGTGTGGGGTTTGGAGAGGATTCTCCAGCCTTGGCTCAAATCTGGGCTGCTGCTGCTGCTGCCAGGGCTGGGAGCACTGGCTGGGGGGCCACTCCTCAGTTCCCCAAGCAGCACCAGCAGCTCTGCAGGAGGAGTGATCCCTCCAGCCCCCCCGTGCAGGTAACCTGACGTGTGCTCGCTAGTCTTGCATAGGTGATGCGTGGAAGCAGCAGCAGCACTGAGCTCTGCAGGGAGCCCGAGTCCATCACAGCTCCACGCTGTCCTGGCAAGAGAGATCCCTCAAAAAGCAAAGCCCTGGGGTGATGAAGTACCCCAGAAACCCTGTTCTCCAGCTGAGAGCCAGGTTCAGCAAACACTAAAGAACACGAGTGTGCTCCTTGCTCTCCCTGGGCCTTGCAAACAGGGCACTCCTCCCTTTTCCCATGGAGCTCCTCCACTTTGATGGTGGGAGGAGGAAACAGGCCTGGATGCAGCCTGCCAGGTAATTTTCTAGTGAGACCTTGGGAGAAAACCTCCCTTGCCTTGCACCAGCCCCTGTGATTGCCAGGAGGGCACAGCCTGTAACCTTCCATCAGCTTTGGCTAGGAGGGACCAGAGCATTTTTCTGCGCTCTGCTTTGGCTCTCAGGCTGCAGGCTCGAGGCAACGGGCCCTGAAACAGCAAAAGTTGTCAACAAAAAACCAGGTAACTCTTCCAGCCCTCTGCAGAGATCAGTATTGTGCTTGCTAGCAAGAGCTACAACCTAGTTAGGCAGCAAATGTGACCAGCAGACACCCCACAGCGTTCTGCCCTTCCAGCACCATCCACAGTTCTTTGGAAGCTGCTCAAGGCAGCCCTGGGAAGTGCAGACAGGGGTGCCCTCGACCTCCTGGGAAAACAGCCCAAGCCCCCCGTGGGCTCACAGGTACACGTTGAGGGTCTGCAGGATCACCTGGCGGCACAGGGGGCAGTTGCGCTGGTAGATGTCCTGCTGCAGGAGCACCTCTGTGCACTCCTGGCACAGGCACAGGTGCCTGCAGGGCAGCAGCAGGACCGTCTTGGTCTGGTCCTGGCAGATGACACATTTCTTACGCTCCTCTTGCTCTTTCAGCAGCACCCAGGGGTCGTCGTCAGCTCCCTCGGCGTTCCCGGCCGTCGCGTTCAGCTGCCGCTTCCTCGGGGCTTTCCACCAGGACGCGCCCGGCTCCTCCCTGGATGTCTGGGGACGCTGCCCTGCCCCGGCACGGCTCAGAGCAGGCCGTGCCTGTGGCCCCTGCTCTGCATCCAGCTGCTCCTCCAGCTCGGCCAGCAGCTGGCCCAGGGTCACCCCGTCGGCGCCCGGGGCTCTGGGCGCACCCACGGCCCGTCGCTGCTCGCTGCCCTGGTTCACCATCCTGCCTCCCTGGCTCCAGTTGGTCACCTGCTGGATCCAGTCCACCAGCCTGCGCCAGGGCTGGGAGGTCACGGCCACCCCCAGGGTCAGCACGGCCACCTGGTAGAGCCGCCAGACGTCCCGCTGCAGGCGGCGGAAGGAGGGCAGCGAGTGCAGGTAGCCCAGCAGGTAGCCCGTCAGCGTCCACAGCAGCCCGGGGTTGAACGCCAAGGCGCTGACCACCACGATGAGCAGCAGCAAGCCCAGGCCGTAGACGTTGACGAAGAAGACGCTGATGAAGAGGTCGGTGGCCGAGCAGAGCAGCTCGAAGGCCATCTGGCAGGGCGACCACAGCAGGATGGACACGGCGATGGCGCCGCTGGACACGTGAGCCAGGAACGCGGCCAGCAGCTCGGCCGCCCTAACCACGGGCCCGGCCAGCGAGTCCCAGAGGGCGGCGAGCAGCGTGAAGAGGTTCTGCGTGCCGATGAGGCACACGTTGACCAGGCTGTTGACCAGGTACATCAGCAGGCTGGTGCCGATGGCCAGCGCCTCGCACAGCTGCCGGCCCAGCGCCTGCCCGCAGCCCAGCACGGCGCCCAGCCCGCGCTGCGCCAGCTCCCGGCCCCGCAGCGCCAGGTGCGACACCAGGTGCGACGCCAGGTGCCCGACCGCCCTCATGCCCTCCATGGCCCCGCAGCAGCCGCGCACCAGCACCAGCGCATCCCAGCACGCCACCGCCGCGGCGGCCGCGGCCGCGGGCAGGCTGGAGGCCGCGGCCAGCAGCCAGAGCAGCGCGGACACCAGCGAGGACACCAGGAAGAAGTTGAGGTCGAGCACCAGCAGCAGCAGGTCGAGCAGCAGGCGCAGCCCGCGGAGCAGCGCGAACAGCACGTCCATGGTCCCCGCGGGGCCGTACGGCAGCTCAGCCGCGGGGCCCCTCCGCCACGGGCGCAGCCATCTTGGCACCCGCCGCCGTGCGCCGCGCGGCCAATCAGCGGCGGGGGCTCCGCCCGGGCTCGCCGCCCATTGGTCGGTTCGCAGGATGCGGCGGGGGCGCGGCGGGGGCGAGGCTTCCAGCAGAGGCGCGTGTTGGCCACGCCCACTGCGGGTCATTTAAAGGGCCAGTAGCGCCCGTTGGCCCGGACCGTTCGCTCCGCCGCGCGCGACCTCGGTTTTTGCAGTTTTTTAACTGCGGAATGGGGACTGTCGGTGCAATTCCCGATCTGTTTGTGACAGTGGATCTGCCTGACCACTACATAAAGAGGAACAGCTCATGGCGCAGGGACACTTTCCAATATCCCGGATTGATCCAAGCCCAGTCCAAACTGACCTTGGATGCTCCCCGGGATGAGGCTACCCCAGCTTCTCAGGGCCTCCCCACCCTCACAGGGAGGAATCTCTTCCCAATATCCCATCTAACCCTGCCCCCTGTTAGTAGGAAGCCATTCCCCCTTGTCCCACCAGTCAGGCTGGGAGAGCTGGGGGTGTCCAGCTTGGAGAAGAGAAGGAGGAGGAGACCTTGGAGCCCCTTCCAGTGCCTAAAGGAGCTCCAGGAGAGCTAGAGAGGGGGTTTGCACAAGGGATGGAGTGGTGGGATGGGGTTCAGGAGCCAGGACAGAGCAGGCACAGTGCACGGGATGGACAGGAATGCAGCCCCCTCACCCTGGTCCCAAACAGCACGGGGGGATCCCACCACCCGCAGTGACCATGCCCGAGAGGGGTTTGTGCCAGCCTGAGCCCTGGCACAGGGAAGGTGTGCACTTGCCAGCAGGATCCCCTGGGCCTGTTTGGGACAGAGTCAGCCCAAGGTCACCCGGCCAAGCAGTTTCCTGCAGGAGGTTTGAGCATAAAGCCGTGGCCATGGCTCAGACCAAGGTTCCAGCCCTGGAGCAGGTCCTGCCCTCCCCGCTGGATCCCAGCCAGGGCGTGGGGCTGTCAAAGCCTTGGCTCTGCCGTGCCCCAGGGGATGGTCCAGCCCTGCTGCCCTGAAGGTGATGACAAGTCCAGGAAAATCCAGCCCTGAAGCCCAAGGCTTTTTAAGGAAGGAGAGGGCGAGTGCAGCGCCTGATGACCCACGGGAGAGCCACGTGCAGCCCAGGAGGCTGCAGCCAGCGTGGGGCCAGGGAGGGAAGCACCCCACCCCGGGCAGCGAGGCACAAACCCCGCAGGGAGCTGGGGTCACCTTCCTGCAGTGCCTCCCTGAGCAGGGCAGGGGCCGGGCTGGCACGGCCGCGTCTGTCTGTCCGTGCCTGGGCTCTGTGGTGCTGTCTGGCCCCAGTCCTGCGGCTGTGCCTCCCCAGGGAGCGCACGCCCGTGACGGAGTCAGGATGCTTTCAGCATTTATGGTAATGTTTGGATTTCTCATCGCTCTCCCAAACAGGAGAAGGGAAAAGAGAGCCGAGCCAAGGGCTGGGCGTGCTCCGCTCATCCCCTGCCTCCGGCTATGCACCTGCCTCACCCTCCCCGCTCCTGGTGCCCCCCCGTGCCCTGCCGTGCCCGGGGCACCCCGGTGGGCTCCCCACCGCCCACGGGCCGGGGGTGCAGCGGCTGCAGCGTTCAGAGGTCGTGGCTCCGTAGCAGGGCTTTTCCGTGCTCCGCGGGATGCAGGGGAGCTCTGCCCACTCGCATTCCGGTAGGATGTCCGGCTCCAGGGCGTCCAGAGCTGCAGGAGAGAGGCACAGGGGCGAGGAGAGTGCGGGGGGCTGGCGACACCTGGTAGCAGCTCAGGTTGGGATAACGATTCAGCTGGATGGAAACCCTTCCCGGGGCTCTGCGGGGACACAGAGCCCCCCACCAAGGTGCCTGGCAGCCAGGCTGGGGTGGGACCCCTCCTCACGAGGACAGTCGCCGCCTGTCGATGCGCTCGCTGCCGGTCTGGGATGCGCCCCCAGCCGTGCCCGCGGAGCTGCTGGCAGCACACGGGGTGTACCCCCCTTGTGAGCCCCCTCCCCTCCTCAGCCTCACCGGGCACAGAGCCCTGCTGCCATCGGGGACCACCAGAGCCCACCCCGAGAGCGCAGAGCCCGGCACGAGTGTGCCTCCTGCAGCCCTGCCCTGCCGGGAGCCCCGGGGCTGCGCGGCACCGGCGGAGCTGGCACCGAGCCCGGCCCCGGGGCTGCTGCATCACGGCTCCATCGCCGAGCTGAGCTCACCCCGCGCTCCAGGAAAACAGCAGCCAGAGGATGCCAGCTCCAGGGCTGCCTCCGCCCTCGCCGAGTCCTTCTGGATTGGTCTGGAAGCAGAGGCAGACAGGGAACAACTCCCAGTAGCTAAGGGATCCTCCGGAGCCTGGGGGCATTCCCCAGCCCCAGCATCTGCTCCTGCCTGCCTTGCTCCTCGGGCACATCCCGAGGGAATTTCTGGAGTGTGGGTCCTGCTGGCATCACTCCAGCGCTCCCAGTGTGCTCCCAGAGCTCCCAGTGTGTTCCCAGCGCTCCCAGTGTGCTCCCAGTGTGCTCCCGGTGTGCTCCCAGTGCTCCCATTGTGCTCCCGGTGTGCTCCCAGTGCTCCCATTGTGCTCCCAGTGTGCTCCCAGTGTGCTCCCAGAGCTCCCATTGTGTTCCCAGCGCTCCCAGTGTGCTCCCAGAGCTCCCAGAGCTCCCAGTGTGCTCCCAGTGTGCTCCCAGTGCTCCCAGTGTGCTCCCAGTGTGCTCCCAGCACTCCCAGTGTACTCCCAGTGCTCCCAGCGCGCTCCCAGTGCTCCCAGCATGCCCCCAGTGTGCTCCCAGTGTGCTCCCAGTGCTCCCAGTGTGCTCCCAGCACTCCCAGTGTGCTCCCAGTGCTCCCAGTGTGCTCCCAGCACTCCCAGTGTGCTCCCAGTGCTCCCAGTGTGCTCCCAGTGTGCTCCCAGAGCTCCCAGTGTGCTCCCAGTGTGCTCCCAGTGTTCTCCCAGCACTCCCAGTGTGCTCCCAGTGCTCCCAGTGCACTCTCAGTGCACTCCCAGCTGCCTGAGCAGCAGGGCCCATGCCCAGGGTGCCCTCCCCTGCAGATGCAGAGTGTGTGGCAGCCCCGAGAGCCGGGTCGGGCAGGCAGCACAGCCCTGCCGGGCACTGCCTCACCTCGGGTGCCCCCAGGCCAGCCCTGGCCAGCGCTGGCAGCCCGAGGCGGGCGCCTGCAGCCCCGTGCTCGCAACCCGGATGGGAACAATGGCTCATTTCGCTGCATCCGCTCCGGAAAATCCCCCGGCCCCTCTCGGGCTCCGCTCCAGGATGCTGTGGCTCTCTTCCTCTGGCCTTGAGGGGCAGCTGATGGATCCCCCACAGCACGTACCCTGCGGGCAGGGAGCACCCCGAGACTGCTGGGGAGAGCCCTCGGGAAGGATCTGGAGCTGCAGGGAGTCCAGCCCTGCGTCCCCAGCAGCCACAGCCTTCCCTCCTATTGCTCACCCTGCAGCCCCGTGCAGGAGCAGGAGCACGAGGGCTGCTCGCCGTGTTTCTGGAGGGCTCTGTGTCTCCCCACGACAGAAGCTGGGATATCTATCTCCTCCTGGAGCCTGGCCAGACAGCCCTGGGAAAGGCAAGTCCTCTTCCATGGGAAAGTCGTGCAAGAAGAAATCGCTCTTTGGCCAGCCCAGCCCCACCGTTCCCCAGGGCCCTGGTGGGACTGTGCCCTGCTTGCTGCCTCATCCCACTCAGCCCTCAGTTGCCCCCACCCCTCTCCACAGGGAACCTTCCCCAAAGGCCTCCAAAGGGATCCCCTGCAGGAGGGGCTCCCCCAAAGCTGGGCCTGCCCGGGGCTGATCTCTCATTAGGCGTTCTCGCAGATGATCCTAATGAGCCGTCCTGGGCGAGCCCTGCAGACAAAGCCGGCAGGAAGAGATCCCCGCAGGGGAGCCCAGGGAGTGATGCTGTGTCCCCATCCCGCCTTCTCCTCCCTTCCTTGGCAGCAGGGAGCCGGGAAAGCCGGGTGACAGGGAGCGCAGGGCAGGGCCGTTCCTCCTGCCCGCTCCTCCGGGCAGCCGTGGCGTTGGCAAGTGCTGGATGAGCGTGGCCGGGACCCCACAGCTGGACCCCACAGCTGGACCATCATCTGCCCCATTGTGTGGGCGAGTGCCCAGCCCTGTCCCGGCCGGCGCCAGCACAATGGGGCCATTTTCCAGCCGGCGCTGAGGGAGATGGACTCGGAAGTGCTCCCAAGGAAAAGGACGGTTTATAAATAGCTCCTGGCTTCCCCCAGCCGCCCCGTCAGCGCCCATCCCCAAATCCTGCCCCTTGTTCCATGCCCACAGCGCTCCCAGGCTGGGAGAGCAGCCTGGGACACGGACGTGACCAGCCCAGCTGAACGTGTGTGAGCTGGGGCAGGACGTGGCTGTCACACCCTGTCCCAGGGCTGCACCTGCTCCGGGCCCTGGGGCTCCTGTACCCCCAGGATGTCCAGTGACAGCCCTGGGCAGAGGGCTCCTTCTCCCCATGCCTTGGCAGTGGCTCTCAGCTGGATAAGGTTCTCCCAGGCGTGCTCCAGCTGTCCTTGTCCATCCACCCTGCACGCAGCTCCCGAGGCAGGGAGCAAAGGAAGCTCCACAGCCTTCCCTGCCACCCCTGTGAGCCACAAACCAGTCCTCAAAGCCAATCCTGGAGCCCCGGGGTGCTGCTTGTCTCCTCCATCAGCAGCACCATCACCAGGGCAGGATGCTGAGCTCTCTGCACTGGGCTGGGTGACCCTTGCCAGCTCAGCTCCTTTTTGGGGCTTTGCCACTGCTCTGCATCCGCTGAGCCCCGGCCACCCCCGCACAGCTGCTCCAAAAATCGCACTCCTCTGTGACAGACATCCAGATGTCACCTTCCTTTCCCCCCCCCCACCTTCCTTCCCCCCTTCCGCTCGTGTCCTTCCTTTCTCCACCCTCCTCGGGGCTCCTGCTCCGGCCCCTCCTGAACAAAGGCCCCGTAGCCATGGTTAATAATCCCCACAGAAAGGCCCTGCACAAGAGGAGAGGAAGGCGAGAGGAGACACAAAGGAGCCGCTGGGAGCCAAGCCGAGGAAGGGGGCTGGAAGGAGGCGTTTTCCTGAGCTGGAGGACACAGCCCCGAAGAGGCTCCCAGAGGTGAACAGAGACGGGGCAGGGGGACCCCAAAGTGACCTCACAGCACACAGGGAGCAGAGAACCAAAGGCTGGACAGCCCTGGAGGGTTTCTGTACTGACCCCAGAGTGCAAAGCCCTGTGTAAGCCCTAGAGCCCCCCCAAAATGAGCAGCAGGGACTGGCAGAGGGTGCCCAGAGGGTGAGAGGAGCAGTGGCAGGGCAGCAGCCGGAGATCCTGGGCGGTGTGGGAACGCTCAGCTCTGGCCTGCATCCCATCCCTTCCCCGGGGAGAGGGCCCCTGGCGGCCCTGGCGGTGTTGTGTGAAGAGGTGCAGGCCTGACTGGACACAGACAGAGCATGCACAGCTGCCCTCCATCCACCCCAGAGACCTGCAGGGAGCAGGGCCAGACCCCAGCCCGTGGGCACCAGGGCCAGCCCCCAGCTCATGGGAACCAGGGCCAGCCCCCAGCCATGGGCACTGGTGAGGGTTCACTGGGGGCAGCTGGCACAGAGCACCCCAAGCACCCCCCAGGGCCCACCCCAGCTTCTCTGGGCTTGGCTGCAGGGCTCGGGGAAGGCACAGGGCCCCCATCCCAGCTGGGACACACGAGCTGCGTGTCAGGACAGGCACAGGCACAGCCCACGCTGGGCCAGCTCCCTCTGGCAGCATCCCAAGGTCCCCACATCAGCAGGGATTTGTCTGAGAGTGCAGGAAAAGGTGGAAGAGCTGCGGTGTGTGCTGGGATGCACAGCCCCAGGCCCGGCTCCGTGCTGGCCATCGCTCCCCTCTGGCTGCAGAGAGCCAGGCCCAGCAGGAGCCGGAGGAGGGAGGCAAATGCAATCGCACACTTCCAGATCATTCCCGCAGCCTGTGATGCTCAGATAACGCCGGGAAGTCAGCCCTGCCCTGGGCAGGGTCCTGTGGATCCCAGCTTTCCATCAGCTGTGCCAGGGACTGGCAAAGCCTCACCTCTGCCAGGGGCAGAACTGCCTGCCCAGGCACAGCCTCATCTGAGCAGTGGCAGGAGGGATGGAGGAGGAGAACACTGGGAGCTGCGGGGCCCAGGCACCAATATCCCTCCAGTGCCAGGGAGTGGGAGCTCTGGGAGCTGCTCTGTGCCTCAGGTGGGGCCAGACCTCTGCTCCCTGGCTTTCCCACCCCAGCTGTGTGCGTGGGACTGCAACAGGGGAGCCTCATCCACAGTGTGTGTGCATCTCTGTGAGCAGGGACTGCAGCCAAATCCATTAAGCAAGCAGATAAACAAGAAAGCGTGAGATCAGGCAGCAGGGAGGGAAGATGAAGGTGGCCAGCCTGCCACGCTCCCCACGCAGAGTCCCCGAGCCCGCCGGGTGCCACACACAGCGTGGCAGGGTGATTTCATGCCATCTGTTCATGCCTTGATTTCCAATCCTGCCCCTCTCCCCCAGAGTTATTCATCTGTTGGGGAGAAAAAGCACGAGTTTTCTTCAAAGTAAAGCAGGCTGAAGCCCGACCAACCGGAGGCAGAGCCATGCAGTGAGAGCAGGGGGCTGCCTGAGGATGGCATGCTCCCCAGCCTGTTTTCCCCAGGGAGTGGCAGTGCCCTTTCCAACTGCTGGGAATTTTCTGCAGAGGTTTTCTTAGCAACGTTCTGCTTTATTTTAAACGCGGAATAGAAGTTAGCCCCAGAACAAAATGCACCAGGGGCGTCAGCCGAGTTCTCCCGCTTTGGCGGTTTGACTGTGGTGGAGGCTTTCCCGTGGGCCTCCTTCCCTCTCAGGGTGGCATTTGAGGGGTGTTTTGTGCCAAGTGGAACATCCCTTTCCCTGCGCCAAGTACAGCAGAGCCTGAAGCTCCTCCGGTGCTGCATCCTGCCCTTTGGAGGGAGGGGAAGAGTGAGAACATTGTCAGGGAGTCCCTGAGCCCGGGGCACCCACTTGGGGGTGGATTTCCCCACCACAGACAGGGAGCTCCTGCCATGAGGTGTGAGAGCATCCCAAAACTGTGGCTGTGAGGCTGGAGAGCAGCTCCTGAGCATCCTGTGGATGATGGCACAGCTCCCTTGCACTTGTTCTTCCCAGCAAAGGGAGGAGGCCTCCCCTGTCCAGCAGCAGCGCGAGGGCTCTCAGCCTTATCGCTGCCCAGCATTGCCATTTTAAGCAACTGATCTCCTGAGGAAAAAACTTAATCATTTCCGATGAATCACTGAGTGTGTTTGGCTGGGAACCTCTTGTGGGGGGTGCTGGTCAGCCATGCAGAGGAGGAGGAGGAGGTGGAGGAGGAGGAGGAGGAGGGCATGGGAAGGGCCGCTGCATGGCACCAGCCGGGGAGCAGCGCTGGGGCTGGGGGCCAGCACAGGGGGCTGGCGGTGGGAGAGGCGCCCTGGAATTCCCAGGAGGAATGCTGTGCCTCAGGGGAACCTGCAGCCCAGCCCTGGAGTGGCTCAGGGAGGGTCGGAGGGATGCAGCCCCTGCTGCCGAGGGACGGGAATGCTGCAGGGAAAGCAAGTGGAGGAGAGAAAAGGATGTGCAAAAGTTCAGAGCGTCTGGGCTGAGAGCGGGAGGAGGGCACTGTCACAGCCCTGGGTCTGTCCCCGTGTGTGACGAACCTGAATCAGTGAGTTTCGCACGTCCTGTGAGTGGGGAAGGGAAACGGCTTTGAAGGTGAAGAAAACCTTTGTACTCCAACAGTCCCTCTGGCTCTGATTGACCCGGGGAAACTGAGGCACGGAGCCAGGCTGTGACAGGACAAGGGCTCTGGGGCCGGGTGTGCTGCGTGGCTGGCCCTGGGCAACTCGCAGCACCTGGCGGGGTTTGTTGTGCTCCTCCCGGCTCTGCCGCGGGCTGCCGGAGGGGCCGGCTTGAGTCGGGCTGGGTGATTACCCCTGGATAATGGGAGCCTTGTGCAGCCCGGCGAGCCCCCCCGCCCCCGGGCCGGCCCCCGGCCAGGCTGCTGCCCCGGCCACCGCGGGGAACAGCTTCTCCACAGCCGCCCCATTCAACAACAGCTGCGCGGGGGCTCGCGTCCAGCCGATCGCTGGGGTGCCCTGGGGCCCCGCCTCGGGGACACACGAGCGGGGCTGGGGGACACCGAGGCTCGGCGGGGGCTGGGGTGCCAACCCTGCGGACCCTGGTGACCCGCCTGGGACACGAGCCTGCTCCGCCCCCAGCCCAAACTGCCCCCAGGTGTCCGCCGGAGCCCAGACAATGACAAAGAGTGTTTTGCCTCCCTGTTTTGAGTCTGTCCTTGTTTGGCGTGGGTTCAAAGGTGATCCCCCAGCTGTGGCTGGGCTTTAGGGCAGTGTGGGGCTGGGGCTGAGCAGGGCAGTAGGTCACTCCTGATTATCTCCACTGCTACCTGCACATTGGACTCTCAGGGACTGTCGCGTGGCCGGCATTCCCCAAACACTCTGAAAAACACATCCCACGCCTCAGCCCCCTGCTCTGGGTCTGGGAGTGATTCCACCTCCAGCGCCCGGCTGTCTGCCTGCCTCAGCCCGTGCACGCCCGGACAGGCAGGAGCTGGCAGGTCTGCGAGCCCCTCCGGCGCAGCTGGGGCCGGGCTGGGGGCCGGGCCGGGCCGGGCCGTGCGGAGCCGTGCGGGGCCGGACACCGCGCTGCGGG
>VYZP01079940.1:28431-48852 GCA_013400635.1 Hypocryptadius cinnamomeus | reverse complement strand
CTTCAGCAATGTGTGTTGGCCACAATAAGAAACAATATGCTGCACTAGGAAGACTTTTGCTCTAATGCCATAGCAAGAGTTTGGCTCTTTTTCTGGAAATAAAATTCTTTCCAGTTTACATTCAGAAATAAGAAACTTAATGGGGTAGACCTCAAACCTTATACAACATTGCGCTGGTAATTATAAGAGACTTTGTAATGTAAAATAAATTATATTACCCATAAAAGATACTAAAATAGTTCAGCACAGTGACATTAACTTTCCGTGGCTAGCTAGTAATGACATGCATCATCCTTCACTATTGCACTAAATCATTAAAGCTAGCATATTTTTAAGCATTCAAATTTGGCCAAAGAAAGCTGAGGTCTTTTGATCTGGACTTTAATTTTATTGGAAAAAGAGCGCCAGAACAGACTACAATTATATGTTCTACATACAATTGCAGAGGATCTTGTGATTCTTGGCTATGACATCACAAAAACAGAGAAAGAAAAAATTAAGAATGCATTCCTTAAAAATACTCAATTACCACATTAGCTCCCTTTACTTTTTCATCTGTCACCATAGCGGGCTGACAAATAGATATAGAATTTCGAAGATATATAAAGATTGGACTCTAGTGAGAGGTTCTTGGACTGAAGTAATAGCCAGAAATTGCTCAAAATCTGTAAGTGTTCACAGCCATGAACTAAGGGAATGAGATTCCCAAAGTTACAAGAAGCAGTCAGGAAAAAATAAGAGTTGCCCTTCATACAGAGAGATTCACATACACCCACCGGCCATTGTGATATTTGGGACTCTTTTCAGGCATGACAGAAATATAAGCATGTATCAGAGTCATGTCTTCACCAGCTCATTTAGCTGATTGTAGCACAGGGAACTTACTATGAATTCTGACGTACTTTCTCTAAAAAGGTACAGTAAACTACCACTGATTCAGTGTGCTAAGGGCAGAATTCTATAGTGTAGGCAATTTTTTTTTTATACTAAGCATGTATTTTTGTTTCCTGAATGTCATCCAATCACCTCTACCCACCTTGAAGTACTACAACTAACTCTCCTCTACACTCAATTTTGGCCTGTTTTGAAACAGAGGTATCTTCTGTAGCCTTTTTCCTTGGGTAAGTCTTTGCCTAAGCTTCCAAAATTTATTTTAGTCTTTCCATACAGGTCAGCATACATCTAGCCTCCAAATCACTTTTACTGCTCCTTTTTCTCTTTCTTTCTTTCTTTCTTTCCTTCTTTCCTTCTTTCTTTCTTTCTTTCTTTCTTTCTTTCTTTCTTTCTTTCTTTCTTTCTTTCTTTCTTTCTTTCTTTCTTTCTTTCTTTCTTTCTTTCTTTCTTTCCTTCCTTTCTCTTTCTTTCCTTCTTTCCTTCTTTCTTGCCTTCTTTCTCTCTTTCTTTCTCTCTCTCTTTCTTTTCTCTTTCCTTTTCTTTTCTTTTCTTTTCTTTTCTTTTCTTTTCTTTTCTTTTCTTTTCCTTTTCTTTTTTCTTTTCTTTTCTCTTCTCTTCTCTTCTCTTCTCTTCTCTTCTCTTCTCTTCTCTTCTCTTCTCTTCTCTTCTCTTCTCTTCTCTTCTCTTCTCTTTCTTGCCATTTTTTCTAGTCATAGGATGCCAGAATGGAATGCAGTATTTCAGGTGTAATCATTGATGCTAAAGGGGAAGGAAGGTATCATCTTCCTCCTTTGTTGACAGAATATGCTACCTCCACAAAAAAATTACTGTATCCCTTGTTCCTCCCACCCTCTTCCAATCCCTAAGAATGCATTCCTTTTAAAACATTTCAGATGTAGTAACCCAGAAAGATGCAAAGTCTTGAGCTAAAGATGGAGAAGGATGGGAAGGCAAAGAAAAACAAAGAGTTCAGTAGAAGAGGATTCTATAAACCTACCTGTGTCACAGTGGTCAAATGCAGGTAACAAATGATCAACAGTCATAAAGGAAAAGAAGCAGGGGACTGATTCACCAAGCTTTTTAATATTGTGTACTCAATCATACTTGTGAAGGAGAATCCTACCCAGGCAGAGAGGTTGCATTTTAAGTCTGATTTGTCAGATTGTAAACAATGACACAATGTGTAAGACAGGGGAGAATCAAACCCCATATGTTCTCAAATCTGCTGAGCCTTTTATATGCCTTTTTTTGGGTATTTTTCTTTTGTTTAATGGGGAATTCATAAAATTCAACTGTTTCCTACAAAGACTTCCAGTTTCAATAGATGAAAATGTTTTCATGAAAAAGGCTTTCCATGGAAATACTCCCAACTTGCAGTCCTCTGTGGTTAGAGCTCCCACAACGCTGAGTGCTGGAGTCAGCCATTCTTACTTGCCAGGGAAGCAAGGGCAAACCGGGAAACACCCTTGGCACCATGAGTGGCTGAAAAACCTTGGCACAGCACTGCCTGCAGAGTGAGGAATGAGTGGGACTGTCGAGAGAAGTGTGAGGAACACATTGGCCCAAATTCCCTGCAGATCTGGGTTTCTGCTTTTCGGAGACAAAGAAGAAAGCAGTATATTTCAGCTCTCCCTTCCTTTCTCCACTACAGCTCAGGGATGGCCCCAACCTATGCCATCCTTTAAGAGTCCTCTAGAAAAACTGGAACCCAGCACCTCAATACAACATGGTGCCTTCCTTACACACTGTAATGAAGACAACATTGCCAGTTGGCTAAAAAACCAGGATTTTCAGTACAGCATCAGCTGGGAGTGACTGTGTGTACCAAGGCAGTTCACCATGGCCCAGAGCAATGCTAATCCAACAAATAATCTGCTCAGCCAATTTCCCAGGTTTGCCTTCAGACATCTAGATTGACATCCCAAGAGGACACGAATACACAAGATTTCTAGCTGAAGCCTACTCATATTATCCACCCTGCATTGTGAATCAGAGTAATAAGGAGTAATCTGAAAGCGTGTCATTCAAGAAGGACTAAAATCAGAAGGCTTGTTTTGTAGAAGGAAGAGTTTTACTTGCTGTAGAGATTTACTCTAAGTAGAATTTATTTGGAAAATAGCATAGGTCTAAGAACTAAACTTGCATACTTAAAATTAGAAAAATGAAAAAGAAATTACCATTCTAAAATCCATATAGGAGTCCATCAAAGACAGATTAAAAGTAAGACATGCATTGTTCCTGAGCAAAGAGAGAATAAAAGCATGATTGAAAATTTAGCCTGACCTGTTTAAGCATGTTAAATTCTCAGTTATATTGTGATGAACTTGTAAGCAGTTATTCAGCTTGGATCGTGTTGCAGATACTGTACATGTCAGAACATGCTGAGCTGGAGTACGGGCAGAGGGATAAGCACACACTGCTTATCTGGGATACAGCATCTGGAATACAGCAAGTCCTCTTCCCCAGTCTTTTTTCCTAATACATTCCTGACTCCAGGTCTGGTAGCTGGTTTTGTTGAAGGAAGTCACCATTGCTTCTTTCTCATTTGAGTAAAAGGTTTTGACAATAAAACACTACTGGGAAACCTGGAGACCAGCTAAAGAGTCCATCTTCAGTTTCAGCAGTTTTCAGCATTGCTTACATTCAGATGGGGGCACTTTGTCTCCTATGGTCCCTTCTATTCCCAGCTGAGCATGCAGGAGTCTCCAGAAATTAAAACAGTGCACTGACACCCAATTAACATATTTAAAGATCCCCCAAAAAGGTTACTTTCAGCTAAAATAATTTTTTCTGTTAGTTCTGGAAAATTTTATGTTTTCACAGAATTAAAAATCAACATTGTCTGTATTAAATTAACTTTCATTTTTTCAATATAAAAAAATGGAAAGCATACAAGAAAATGCAAATATGGATTCCTTGAAGTTGTCTTCTGTACAGCTTCAATCAAAAACTATCACATGAATTTAAGTGCACCTGAAAAGAAAACTGGAGCCTGAATGTTTATGGCTGCAAACATGTGAATGCTGAATAAAATTCAAACAATAATTCGAGGCAACATTTGGTTGCCTAAGTAGTTTTATGACACAATCTTAAGGATTCTGATGGTGTTTGTTCAAAGGAAGCCAAGCCTTGAGGGAAACAGGGGTCCCTTGGAGGACCTGCTGGATCTCTCTATGTGAGGAAGCAGACAGAAGTTGCAGCTTGTTCTTCCACTTTTGTGGGAAGATATTTTTAGTAGAAGAAAAGAATTCTGGTCTCTGTGCAATTGCTCACTTGGTTTATTGTCTTTAGCACACTATAAACACTCTTCCAAGGTCACTTCCTATGAAGTGCCGAGTGTCTTCATGCAGTATTGAGGCAACAGAGAAACATTTCACAGATGAAACAAAAATCTCCCCACTGATAAAGGAAATAAAAAATAAAAAAAAATATGACCACTACTGCATGGAGTCCTACCCCAAGTTATTCCAACTCCTTGGACATCAGCTGCAGTCAGGCCACTCAAAAAGGGTATCCAGCATTGTTTAGTATCTGTCCAAAGGGGCATTGAGAAGATTATTTAGGATGGGATCCATCTCAGTGAACTTAATTAACAGCCTTAAATTTCAGGATGCAAAATAATCTTTCAGATTTTCCTAAGGACAGTGGAGTGACATGAGCATCTACAAATGATACTTTATTCCTTTCTAAGCTGAGAGCCTTAAAAGGGGAATAGCAATGCCAAAATGGTCAAATAATGCAGAGGTTATCAGAGGTTGTCCCCATGACTCTCTTCAGCCCCTTATGTGGGTTTTCAGTTTGTGGAAGGTGAATTACTGGAGTACTGATTTTCAAAAGCAAGCAGATCTCATCACTGTCACATGAAGCAAGCTTTAAAGTTCTGGAGAAGGATGGTCAGAGGTTTCCTTCATTATTCCAGATGACCAGCTGGAAATATCAGCCACAGGAACAGTTTCTTAATGGTAAATTAACTTCCAGATTGTGCCCTTTAGCCAAGACAATAAATTTTTAAATCCTACACTTTAACTCAGGAAGAAGTTTTGCATAACCTTTATGCAAAAAACCATGAGATGAGATTCCTTGGGCTGTGCAATGCAAATTCACAAATCAATCAACCATAATAGCCAAAACTGACCTGAAAACACATCAAGGTTGGGGTTTTTTTATTTTCCTAGTATATATTACAAACACATCCAGGAAATCCACTTGGTGTAGATGAATTCACCAGAAAGTACCATAGTTTTTTTTCCAGAGTACACCTCTAAGTTGTGTTATTTAAACAAGAAGAAAAGAAATCAGATTACAAGTGTTTTTCTTCTTCTTGCAAGCTTAAGCAGGTTTAGCAGGTACAATTTACTACTGGAATAATAGGAAAGAATAGGAAAATACTTGTTATCCATTATTTGCATTACTGCAGCAAACTCAAGCACCTGTCAGCGAGCACTTCACAGAGATGGAAAGAAACCATGTACCCTGCCCAAAGAGCTAACCTGCTGTGAAGGACAAGAGGCACAGTCCCATCTAGACAGCAAGGAAGAGCCCAAACTGCTAGGAAAACTTGGTCAGGACAATGAGCAGATCAGTGTAATTGCTCTTAATTGTATTATTTAATTCAAAATGACATTGTATCTAAACATTTTATAAAAGATGGTTATGGTTATGCTGATTTAGTATTTTTTGTGTGATTTCTTTTTGATAATATATTCAGGTATCTGTTTTTAAAGGCCATCTCTTTTGGAAACTATTTCTTGGTTGCTGAATTTCACTGTCATCCAGTTGGACAATTTGGAGACAGGGGTGTTTCTTTGACTTTTTCAAAGAATTTTCATAGATTAGGAGAACAAGTCTTTCTCTTACAGAATGCAGGATATCTTTATCTATTTTTCTGAGCACTATACCAAGAGGCATGTCAACAACCTCTCAACCAACTAAAATCTCCTGCAGTGTGATGCCACTGCTTTTCTAACTCAACATCAAAGCAATAACTTCCCAAAGTTCTGGAGCTGCTTGTGAATCCACGATCTCATTTGTATCACTGTTACTTCAGCCACTGCATATTTTCTTTTCTCCATAATCTTCATGTCAAGAGCATGCTGCTCTATCAGCTGGACAGCCCTTGCCTGTCACCCCAGCCCCAGGCTTTGCTGCACTGTAACATCACTGTCAGGCTAGAAAGAGGAGAACAATCCTACAGAAACTGGTGTTTTAATTCATTACTCTCCAGATTCTGGGGCTGATTTTATCAAGACTTCATACTGGATTCATCTCTTCATTTCCCCTACGGCTTTTGGCAGCTCTGAGATTCCTGCTGACTCTACCAAAAAAAGGAACATAGTTTATCAGGAAAGCAGAAGGAGCGTAACTCTGACATACGGGGAGAAGGAAATCTTGTGTAGGCAGCCAACAGAAGGATAAGGAAAGCCCAAAGGAGTCATCGCCTCAAAACTTTCTGTTTCACATTGCTGAAACTGGTTATTTGTATACACTGGTGGATCTTTTGTGTTAATTAGGTGTTATTTAATGATCTGAAGCACTTCCTAGGGACCAGTGGCCAAATACAGCCCACATGGCAGCTCACACCACGCACGACTTCCTCAAATACCTCCTCTGTAGGGTAAGGTAAGGGAGTTAATCGGTTGCAAACCAGACTTTGTTACACCCGGCTTGCTCAGCCCTGCCAGGACGGTTCTGGGACAGCCACAGCGACTGAAGCTGGTAAACATTTGACACGCAGACAGGTACTTACAGGCTTTTCCTCACCATAATAAAGTTTAAATCTCGATCTTGAACTGTCGATTTGCAGGTTCATTTCTTTTCTTTAAAATCACTATTATTATATATTTTAGGACCTCCAAAGTTCCCGGTGGGTTTAAGTGTAGTTTTGGTGTTATTTTGGTTTGGGTTGGTTGTTTTTTTTTAATTTTGTTTGTTTGTTTGGGGTTTTTTTTGCTTTAGCTTTGAAGCTCACTCGGTGTATTTTGTGGCTGCTGTTGTTCCCTCCTCTCCCGAAACACGATCCCTGGGTAGGCGGGCGGGGGCAGTGGCCGCCAGCAGCCGGCACGGCACCCCGGCGCTCGAAACCCGCCGGGATTCCCCATCCTGCCGCCGGCCTGAACGCGCCCATCGTGGAAACCGCGGGGAACGGCGCCCAGCAGCCGCGGCGGGGCAGGCACAAGTTCGGCGCTGCGAGGCGGGGAGCGGAGCGCGGGGCTCTCCCTTCCAGAGGCGGGCGGGATCCGCTCCGCGCCCGGCGAGCCGAGCTGAAGCCCCGCATGGCGCGGCTCCACATGGCGCGGCCCCGCTCGGCAGCAAGGTGAGTTTCCGGCAGCACCACCTGGGCCGGGGGGCGCGGGGGACGGGACGCCGAGCGGACCCTCCCGCGGGCTCCGGGCCGAGTCAGCCGGCNCCTGCCCCCGAAGAAAGGGCTGTCCGGAGCCGGCCCCCGCCGCGCCGCGCCGCCCGGAGCCGGAGGCGCCCGGAGGGAAAAGTTGCGTGCGGGGCCGGGCCGGGCGCGATGCCGGGGCGCGGCGCGCTCTGCCTGGGGCTACTGCTGCCCGTCCTGCTGGGCTGCGGCTCGGCGCAGCCCGGCGGCTGCCCGGCCCTCTGCGAGTGCTCGGAGCCGGCCAGGACGGTGAAGTGCGTGAACAGGAACCTGACGGCGGTGCCCCCCGACCTGCCGCCCTACGTGCGCAGCCTCTTCATCACCGGCAACCCCCTGACCGACCTGCCGGCCGGCGCCTTCCCCGCCCAGCGCCTGCCCGACCTCGCTTCCCTCAACCTCAGTGGCAACCACCTGCGGACCGTGGAGGCTGGCTCCCTCGCCCTGCCCGCCCTGCGGCAGCTGGACCTCAGCGGCAACGCGCTGGTCTCCTTCAGCCCGCAGGCCTTCGGGGAGGATGGCAGCCCGCTGGAGGAGCTGGCCCTCCGCGGGGCCCTGCGCGACCACGGCGTCCTGCTCAGCCTGGCCGCCCTGCTGCAGTCCGGGGTCCTGCGCAACCTCAGCCGCCTGGAGATGGCCGACAACGAGCTGCTGCTGCTGCCCGCCGGCATGTTCACTGCCCTGCCGGCCCTGCGGCAGCTGGACCTCAGCAACAACTCCCTGGTGGGCCTGCGAAATGTCTCTTTCCAGGGACTGGGGCAGCTGCAGAGCCTCAACCTCAGCGACAACTCCCTGGGTGTGCTGCGGAACAGCACCCTGGCCCAGTTCCGCAGCATGCCCGCGCTCCGGCACATCGTCCTGCGCCACAACACCTGGGTCTGTGACTGTGCCATCGAGGACCTGGTGGCCTGGCTTAAAGAGAGTGACCAGGTGGAGGGCAAAGAAGCCCTGACCTGTGCCTCCCCTGACAAGATGCTGGGCAAAGCCCTGCTGAAGATCAATGGCTCGGACATGAACTGCTCCGTGCCCACAGACCTGCCTTCCCAGCTACAGACTTCATACGTCTTCCTGGGGATAGTCTTGGCTCTCATTGGGGCCATATTCCTCCTAGTTTTGTACTTGAACCGAAAAGGAATCAAAAAGTGGATGCACAACATCAGAGATGCCTGTAGGGATCACATGGAGGGCTACCACTACAGATATGAGATCAATGCAGACCCCAGGTTAACAAACCTCAGCTCCAACTCGGATGTCTGACAAAATGCCCCGGATGCAGGGCAGTGCAAAGTACCTATGCATGAAAAGTAGACTTATGTTTTACCCTTGTGCTTGCTTCCATCTCCCCTGAAAAGTCTCAGACATGCTTGTAACTTGAGGGGGATATGCCTCCCTGTAATGTCGAGTTAATTTTTGTTTTGAGACACTGGACTGCTGAGCATGGTGTTCAGCTGTGTGTAGGAAACAAGCTGCTACTTATTTTCCTCCTTACCTGTCTGCACTTGTGGGAAATTTTTTTTCAAGATGTCAAAAGAAAAAAAGGATTCTCTCTGATGATCCAAAGCCACCAGAGTTTATAAAACGTTTACTGATGCAGACACCATTCAACAAAAGCTGCCTCAACTTTTTGAGAAAAAAAAAAGTTATGTTCCTCTGTGCCAGTTTTGATCTTGTATATCTGAATTGAGATGCGATGATTGCATTTCATAGACTATCTTGAGATTTTAAAAACCAAACAAACTCCTTTTAACAGCTCTTCAGAAGGAAATCAAATAACAAGCATGCACAAATACTCTATAGTTTTACATGTTAGGAAATTTATGATCTCAGTAAGTCTCTTACTATTTTGTAGTTATTTTTGATTGCAGTTTACGTGACTTGACAGAATTTTTTATACAAACCGCATCTAAACTCCATCTAAACTCAGTCTCAACTGTTAAATTCAATAAACAGTCTTACAAGAACTGTTGTGTTTGCTGTTCAATGAGAAAAGTATGGACATCTAAGAATGTGAATAGCACTATAGTCTCTGAAGTAATTGCCCTGCAGTAGTAAAATGAATAAAAGTTTATACAAATGTGTAGCTTAGAGCCATAGATGTTTAACAATTTTGTGATGCACGCTAGGAGAATTACACTGAGCTTAATTACACTGAGAATTAAACGACGAGAGCAGTTTCACTTGGCACAAACCCCTCAGACTGCTCTCGGAAAGCACCTGCATAATGTCAAGACAGATGCTAGGGTCCACTTTCCCGGGAAGGTACAAGCTAATAGAATTTTCATAAGGTCTTCTCTACCAAAAAAAACCAAAACAACAAACAAAAACCAACCAAATTAAATTGTGGAGTACGTAAGCTAAAGAAAATTTTACCTGAATGGAATGGCTTATTATAAAAAACATGTGTGTCCTGAACTAAATTAAATGCAGCTCAGTCGTGCGGTCAGGAAGCTCTAGGCTTGTGCATCACTACAGCATTTATTAGATTGCTGTTTCCTTTTTAAGGTCTTGGTACTTGTGAAGTTCTGTAGCAATCTACGTCCAATAACTTGATGGAACTTTACATTTATCTTAATGCATTTAACAGGTGCACTTCAGTACGGTATGTTGCTTGCTACTTGCTTGGGAATGCATTTTCTTGTAAATAGATAAAGCATGCAAAAGAACCCTTCAGAATGCCTAATTTAAGATGCAACTCTGACCACATATAGAAAGGTTAGCAAGAACCTTGCAGAGGCTGCCAATAATTAGTGCACTTTTTCTAATATATTTATGGTTTCTTAATAAAAAAAAAATACACCAGCTGTAAAAGTGTGATGTGACTTGATATATATCAGTTTATCTGTGGAGCTTTTTCCATGGTCACTGTTACTTGAAGCTCTTGAGCATCTCTCAAATTTTACGAATTGCTGGCTGATTCCTTTTGCTTTTGAAAGTGACAGTTTTCTCATAGATGTATACATTCGGTACTAGCTCAAATATAAAATAGTCTTTAAAGCATCAGAAGAAATATAATCTATTTTGGGCATCAGAAGTATTCAAAAGTGTTTTTCATCTTGCGACTTCAGACAAAGCAAGTAGCACAACTTGCTTTTCATTAATTTTCTACTGCTTTAAATTGGATTTAACAGCAGTGATTTTTTTTTTATGTACTTATCTGCATTTACCCTTGAAAATAAAAAAAGAATGGATATTAAGTACAACTATTGTTTTGTAAATCAGTATATTTTGCAATTAATGTGAAATAAGTGATAGCATATTTTCCTGCTGTAATTTAAATGTATGAGCAATATCTGGTTAATGCATATTAATTAAATTTGTCAATTCTTACAAAGCAAGCTGCCCATCTGAATATTACCTGCCCATATTTTAAGGATAGTGTGAAACCCCCATGTGAAGAGCTATTACTGCTGCCACTATGCAAACCCTTCATACTTGGTATACATCAGATAGTTTATGTAAGGAGCTAGAACTTACAGGAGCTACGCAGTGTGCTTTGTTGTATCAGTTATTCTGGAGATTATCAACCTGTACAGTGCCAAGAGGAGTAGAGCATCATCCTTGCTTAAGATGCTCCTGTAATATAATAGATAAAATATGTACAAACCAAGCCATTTCTTGGGCAATTTCCTGAGTTTTGTTAACAGATACTTTAAAGTAACTACAGTAAAAGCAATTATCCGTGATATGTTAATGTAACGGCGGTGCATTTGTAGAGCTGTGTAAGGACAGGCAATGACTTTAATTGCAGTCTCTCACCAATGGAACGAGTATTTGTATAGTGGGCAAGTGTAACTGTTGTTGCTGTTACTACACATATTATTCTAAAGATTATTATTACTATTATTTTTGTATCTTAGTCAATGTAATAGAAGTTTATTAGAGATCTGGTGACGGCTACTTTAAAATAATTTTTGTCATTTGCTTACGTGTGTATTTATTAGGATGTAACATTTAGCATGTGTCAGTGTTGTGTTGGATGATGTTCCCCTACAGTGTTTGACCAACAGTGAATGCTTTGGTGTTTTGTACAATGCATTATTTGATCTTAAATTCCCTTTCATAAACAGTGCTTGAAATTTGTTTTGCATTTCTTTTACAAAATAATTAACAGTGGTACTCAGAAGACACATAAAAGTAGCTCCCACACTACTTCAGAACATGGTTAAAAACTAAACACTTAAAAAATAATTAGTTTCAACGTTCTTCTGAAGCACATTTTATAGTCCTACTCTGCTTTGACACCTGAGATTCCAATTGACTACTTCCAATTGACTATTTCCAGAGCAGCTTATTCATTCATTCTTCATTAAAACACATGTAGTTCTAAATGGCTCTAAAATGTGTTTTGTATACATAAATCCTCTAAGTTCTGTGTGATATAGTTGTCACTGAAAAACATCCAGACTAAAGTAGTGGGTAAATCTTCATGAAAGGCTGCACAGCTAAGAAGCAGAAAGGATCGTTTTTCCAGGGTTTAGCTGCTTTGTTAAAGCTATTTTTAGTTGTAACAATCTTACCATTTTCTTAGAAAAATAGCACAAGGAATTGATATAGTTTAATAAATTTTATTAAAACACTTTGGATAACTGATGTTGGCAGGTAAAAAAAATCCCCAAATCCTCCTTTAACCAAGGTAGCTTTAAATTAGATCATTTTTATTTTATTAGATAATTTTTATTTTGCCAAGCCATAATATTACCAGTAATTCTGACATCCAGAAAGTGGTTTGAAGTTTTGCAACAACTGCTTTAAATCTTTTCATTCAGGGTAATTTACTTTTTAAGCACTGGCGACAGTCCCCAGTGACACGGCAGCAAGCAGAGCAGTCTGTTCAGACCCACATTCTGTTGTTGACTGAGATGTCACTGAAAACAGGCATGGCAAATTATTCAAAATATGACTGCACTAGGATCCCAACTCTCATTATTCTTCTAGCATTTTCCCTGTGGTATACTCCAGTCTTTCTGCATCTGCATAATTTCTTCTCTGCCTCATTTTCTCAAGAAATCCATTAAAAAGAGTATCATGAATCTGCACAGGTAGAGAAATCAGTCTGACTGCACCAATATTTTGAGGTTTAGCATCTTTATTTCTCTTTAAGCCTTAATGTGGAAAAGAGCCTTTGTCAAAGTGGACAGAATGAAAATTTGATATGCACTTTTTCTTTCTCTTTAGCAGCTGAATGTTCAAGAAGAACCATTCATTCTCAGCATATGATGAAGGAAAATAGCATTTGGTAAGAAAAATGTTTTGGTTTCAAGCTTCCAAATGACATTTATATTCTATGAGAGAAAGTGGAAGGGAGAAGCTTGTAAAGGAAACAGTTATCTATGTAAAGGAAATAACTATCTCTTTGTAATGGGTCAGCATTGGAAGTCACAATGCTATGGATAGGAATAATTCCTGATTGAATCTGTCCATTACGTTCTGCTCATTTTTATAGGTTCAGCTCAAATTTCTTCCTGTTGCTATAAATAGAAACATTTTGTTAACAAGTGGCGTCCCATCTTACAATATTTGCAGTGCAGGTGTTTCCACTGTGAGTTTATTCTGAATATAATAGAAGATTGAATTTAGTTCAGTGCCTGCTGATTTAATAATGACTAGATCGGGCTCATAACTTAATAATCCTTTTTTTTTTTTTTCAAATATGCTGCTTACGAGGGGAAAAGACCTTGACTTAAAATCAAACAATAAAAGCCCAATAAAAAAACCAGGGGAGATAGAAAGCAGAACATTTGGAGAGTGCAGCATTTATCAGGTACTTCACTCAGAAAAGAGACAAACCACGTGGGAGCTGAGGGTCCTTTGGTGATACAGAAGTGTACTCTGTTAGCTTCCCAAGTCAATACAGCAGTAGCAGAAAAGTGATGCTTTATACCAACACAATAAACCTAACAGCACTTCTCTCCCACATTGAAAAAAACCCTACCAAGCCTTTAGAAGGAAGAATACAGGTTTGCAGTATAAGTATGTCCTTAAAAAGGACTTTCACTTTCTCAACTGTGTTACAATTTATGTGTTGTCACATCCTTGGAAAACCTTGCTATGCCAGAAGTCATCTGTTGCGTAGGCAAAGCTTGAAATCAGTCCTTGCATTCCCAATGTTAGCCTAAATAGAAAAAGCAAACTATTAAGGAAATTAAACCAGTACTTTAGACAACATATCTGTGGTATAGTTAATAATTTAATATTTGCAATTACTTACATTTTTCAAAGTATTCACTAGATAGCTTTTCCTATCTGATGGTAGACTAGCAGAAAAACAGATTTGTGTTTCTAGTAATTATGCATGAAAGCATCTGAATAAATTAGCAATATTTCAGTACATACGGTGATGAAAATGCTAGAAATCTTGTGTTCTAGAATGTCTCACTGTTATAGAAATGTTAGATGTGCAAGAAACAGCTGTAACTTTTTCTGATTGAAGTTTGGTTTCCTAACTAAAAAGTATTCTTGAGGAAAACCCCAATAAAATATTTACCAGATTGCTTATACATGTTATATGTTCACTCTGTTTATATTATTAGTATAAATCCTTACAGATATTGAGGTCTTTACTAAAAGTGTAGTTGTATTCCTTTTAGCCCAAACTGGTGGTTGGGCTATGAATTAGCATGATAGAATAATGAAAAAGCAGGGTCCATATAGTTGGCCTGATTGATTTACTTAGGAAGAAATTTGGCCAGTGAATATGAGAGATTGTGCTTCAATTGTTCTTGTTATTACAGACATAATTTGATAGCTTTTTTGCTTAGAATATATGTGGTATTAATTTTCAAGTTAGGTGCCAATTCTAAATTTAACAGGAATGTGTTTTCATCTTCTTCATTACCAGATCAGACTGTGTTTTAAAGTCTTCAAATATATATTTACATAGTGAAATATAAAGGCACTGTTATTACTGATGGAACTATTAAGGAAAAATGCTGCTGAAACAGAGAAGACAGGTGAAAACCAGAGGGGTACAAAAAAGCACTCAGTTGACAGACTTTTACTACTGCAACTTCTTTTAATGAAATTGTTTATTCTGTAACCTCATGGAAATCAAAGGGAAGAATGGCAGTTTATCTTCTCATATTTAGCTAACACAGATGTCCAAAATTTTATTAGGTAGGAACAATTTTTGGGGTCGTCCCAGGAGCAATAGCTGATAACTTAGTTTTGTGTCTAAATTGTTTGCTATTGTTTTTTTCTCATTCTTAGAACAGCAAACACAGAAGGATGTTTGGCTTTACTTGTGGTAGATTGATCTGTTCTAAGTTTTGCCACAGAACTGAACTGTCATAGTATCTGGCCACAGTCTGCTTCAGGTATTCCATTTGTTGCAGTAGAAATTCCCTTCTGTGCCATAGCCCAGGGTAGCTTTGTGTGATGTCCTGGACATGCATACAATAAAGGGCTCCTTTGCCAAATAGACATTATCGAAAGTCAAATAGGCATGTCAACATAATTCACTGTATATTTCATCAAGTAATGGTAGTGAAATAGCAAAATAATAAAAAATAACATTTATTACCAGAATGCTATAAGCAGTCATGAAATGACACCACATTGGAGCATTTGAGTAATTTAAGCTGCTTCTGAAGATGGAAAAAGAAAAAGAAGAAGCTATTGCATTAACAGTTTTATTCTTCAGGTAGGTGTCTTCATTAATTCTCATTAATAGCTCATGAACAAGCAATAACTGAATCCTCTAGATAGTTACACATTCAAATACATTTCAGTCAGGGGTTTTACCCTACTGATTTTCTGGTTCCATCTTAGCAGAGGTGGGTGCTTTAGTTAGCCTGGAGGGGACTAAGAACTCTTAAACATCAGAAGACAAGAATATTTATTTCATATGTACACAGAAGCATTTCGCATACACACACATACATGCATAAATATATTTATATAATGTAAAACTAGAAGAGACAGAAGACACAGATTGGAAAGGGAACCTAAGTGCCTAAAGGGAGTGGGTATGCCTCTGAGAAGCACATAAGACATGATTCATGTTGCTGCACACCTAGTGTGGCCATTAGCAGCAAGTTAACAAAAACTGGTGCTGAGTGGTCAAGGTTTTCCTAAGTGGCTGCAGTCTGAGGTTCTGCTCTCAAAGTAGCTTAAAGGAGTTCATTTACAAAAGTTCTTGAACGCCTTTTGGAAGATTACATGTGTATTCTTTTAAGGTAAATTGAACAAAATGCAGAAAAAACAGTTTTCAATGTGAAAAGGTACATGTCTGATATACACTTGAGAGAAAATATAAATACTTGTAAGAACCCCTGAAATTCCCCAGTCTTTGCTCTCTCTGTAATTTCTCAAATTGAGATCTCTGTAACACCATCTATCCAGAATATCTTTCCTCTTCTCTAGTTTATTTAATCATCCCTAATCCAGATTACTTTTATCCATCACCTTTGTGACCAAACTTGATTACTTCATATTGGTAAGCAAAGGTAGAATTCCTAGGAAACAATCAAGCATAAAATCAAATACTCAGTATTTATCACCAAGCAGATTATTATTAAGGTTATATTTGTTGGCAGTCTTTCATTCAGGTTTTCCCTTTTGCTGTTAGTCCCTTTATGTTTAGCTTTTCAACGTAATAAAAAGTTCTGTGGTAGCCCAGAGAAACTCTCTGATTCCAATTTCCAGTGACGAACAAGGAGATCTTATTTTGAGAGGATAGTCTTGAAAAAAACTTGCAGAAACAGTGCTTGAACTTTTCTGACAGGATAGTAAAATGTCACTGAAAATAGCTCAGCTAACATATTCTTCATTTGTCAGAAATGCTACATGTGCAGGAAGGGCTGGAATGCTGAATTTGTGATACTGATGTAGATGCTGTTTAACGAGCCCGTGAGGTTTCTGTTACAATTGCTTGTGGTACCTCTGCTCCGATTTCTCCTCCCTGCAGCTCCACACACACACATGTTCCAACAGGACTCGGATGAGTTTAGGACATGCATTCAGCAGATTGTGGTAATTTGTTTATATAATTAATCATATGTGAAGTCCCTTTATTTTCAAGAACATAAAGAAATATATTCTAGTACTTCTAATTTTTAACATAGAAAAAACTAGCTGGCATACGCCTGGTTTCATAACTTATCTGTAAATACAGAAAAAATGCTCTGAATTTGAATTTGCGAGGAACAGATGTCTTTCAGCAAGCTTGAGTGTAAATTCAGCAGGATTTCCAATTTAATCCAGGAAATGATGACACGGAAATTTATTGCAAGCAGAGAAATAACTCGTTCTTCATCACAGTTATGCGGACTATGCCTTTTTCACGAAGCAGTGCAAGGTGGTTTTTTTCTCCTAGGTTTCCAGGGAGACAATCACAATCCAGTAGGGGTTACTGTTGTTCTTAATAAAGCTCTCTAGATTTTGTAGTTTTAGCAATTTTTCTGATCAAAATCACAGAGATAGCAGATAGGATTTGATAAATGACACTGAGTAACGTGAATTGAAGTGACCTATTTCAAACACACACAGATGATGCAGTGGTGCACCAGCTTAGAGTAGATGGTACTAGTGCTTTCACCAACTAAAATCATTTTAACTGGCAGGAAAGGACTCAAAACTGAGTATTAGTCACTGTAGAGAGCTATACAAACTGTGGTTAGCATTTAGCAGTTGATACAGAATATAATATATCCAAAAGGTTTCTTATATAGGAGTGAAGCACCATGTCCAATTCTGGGGTTTTTTGTTTACAAGTTATGTACTAATTCACAATTTGTATGTCTTCCCTGTGGTTTAGAAGGAAAATTGAAGTAAACAAGAACTGGTTGATGTAAATCAAATTAATAGACAAAAATCTTATCTCTCAAAATAATAATAGTGATCTTATTGTTGATGAGAATTGAAGAAATGTTGGTCAAAGAAATATATTTGCCTCACATATTTATTTATTGTTATACATTCAACAGTGAAAACACATAAATTTGCAGAGGGTATATTTAGTATATTTTAGGGAAATCAATGGATAGTAGATCAGTGCTACTGAGGACCCTCCCAGTTTTATTTTCCATTATTCTGCCATGTGAAAGGAAGAAGTAGAAAAGGGAAAACCTTTGACAGAACAAACAGTTTAAGAAGGGAAGGTGGTAGTGCCAAAAATTTCCTGTAATGACTGTCCTTTTTATACTTACTGAAGAAGGATGTGGCAGCAATAGTGATGCAATAGTAGAAGATAGTATGGTTTCTTTCATAAGTTTAAGGTTATTTAAGTTTATTCAGGGTTTTATGTTGTTAGAGCCAGAGCTAATTCGTGCATTAACATTTAATCTAGGTCACCAGAAAGTACCAATGCCAGAATGTGCTATACATTTCCTTCCCGTAGTTTTCACACAGCACTCTGTGCCTTCCAGTAATGCATGAAGTGCTTGTTGTTCTCTCCTTCCCTCCCAAGGGAAGTGTGTACACTGGCTGAGGGATACTGTATGCACTGTCTTGCCTTGTTTCTGAGTGAAGGCATAAGCAAAGTAAAGCATCCTGCACTTAAAGGTGGATTTGCTTTATGATATTCCCTAATTCCCAGACGAGTAAGTTCCTTTGCAAAGCCTGCTGCTTGGAGAAGTTTTGTCTCCCATGCAATAAGCCTTTTGTCTGCTTTAGGAGAAAACGTTAGGGACATTCTTCTCCTTTTTAATTTAGTCCTAGAAGTTCATCTTTCCAAAGGAATATGATAAATACTCTTAAAATGATGTTTTGCATCAGGAAATAGAAGGTCAGCTGTGCATAAATTCGGTACCATGATGGAGCCCACAGGAAAATTATTGCTTAGAAACAGCGAAGAAATGAGTAAAGATCCTACCAATTAAATAAGTTTTAAAGTACGTCATAGTAAATAAACTCCCTCCCTAAGGATCCTGTGAAGCTCTCAAATGTGGGCATCATAGTACCCTGTGAACTCTCCACTCTCCTCTTCATCTCTCCCCTCTTCTTTCTCTTTTTTCTCCTCTCTTCTCTCTCTTTTTTCTCCTCTCTTCTCTCTCTCCTCTCCTGTAGCCTGTGTTCTGACTAANTATATATATATATATATATATACACACTACATTTTAGAATTCTTGCTTATTTAATATTTACAAAAACACACATTTCTTATATACAGGCCATGCTATTCTTGCTGGAAAACAATATTTCAGTTTTAAATCATGTGCAAGCTTTTGCAAATAATGCTAATTGAAAGCTATTTATATTTTGTTCACTTTTTTAGATAAAAGAAATAGAGTCTACTAGTTTAAAACTAATTATTGCAGTTAGCTTTGCAATAAACACTTCTGATAACAGGAATGATGGTTCAGGCTAGCATGGTAATTTTTAGCATCTATTAAGTCTTCTGAGTAGCTTAGAATTCTGTAACTTGTAAAACAGTCAGACAGAAGCCTATCCTGGGTGAATAGTTTAGCACAAAATACTCCCTTGCCTTCACTTTGTTTTTATTGCTCCTTCAGCATGAGGATGCTGCCAATATTTTGACACTTTTTTTCTTCTTAAAATCTGCATCTCTCTGACGGTATGCCTTCAGAGAAAAAGAGCAAGGGACTGGGATATTCTTGAATTTTCTTGTCAAAACACCGACAGGATAATTACCAAGAGATGATACAATTTGTCAACGGGAGAGTGGGTGTTTGTGCATTGTGAGAGTGTCAGTATGGCAGGTACATTGTGCAGGTGTCACATCCTGCTTCTCTAACGTGAAAGGATCTCCATCTTCAAATGTGATAGGGGAGCGAGGGCACTTCTGTGAAAGGTGGTGTAAGATCCAGTGTTGCTTTTGTCCTGGATTGCCCATTTTCTGGGCTCTAAAGGAGAGAGGCCTTCCCATTATAGCAGCACCTTGCAGGTCTCCAGACCCTTTGTAGTGAAGGAGGTCATGTAGGAAGGAGGTCATGCAATGGCTCTTTGGTCTTCCTGCATCTGGTCTCTCTACACTGACAGTAATCCTTCTGTGGCCAGTTATCCTGGCTTGGTGGCTGTTTTCTACTGGCAAGGAGACATAAACCAAGCTGATTACAGGGGAGGACTAGACCTCCATCCTTATTCCGAAATGACAAAATGTGTGATCCACAGTGTGACCTAGGGCATTCCAACAAGCAGAAAAGGAGCTTCAGAGGTATTTTCTCAAGCTCTGGGGATAAATCGTTCCTGGCAGAGATAATTTAGCTTTGCTTGGGGAGGCAGAGTTCTAGCAGTGACAGGAAAAATATTCTAAGGTGTAATTTGTGCTAGGTACTCAAGCAGCTCTCTTCAGCACATCAGTTGCCAGTTTCCCATTAGCTCAAAGTAGTAACAGAGAGGGCTGCCTTTGAAAAAGGGAGGGAAAAGACAGGGTACTTACCCTGATTTCATTTGAAACTTTATTTTTATTAGTGGATAATGCAAAGCAGAACTTGAGACAGTGCAAAAATGAGGAGTTTGTGGAGGCCAAAGTTATGACTCAACAATAAAGTATTTTAAAGGAGGCATAGGTAAGTGTTCTGCCTACATTAGGAACAATATTTTTAGAAACATACCATCAGAGAATCATAGAATCATTAAGGCTGGAAAAGACCTCCAAGGTCATCAAGTCCAGCTTTTGACCAAACACCACCATGCCAACTAAACCATAGCACTGAGTGCCATGTCCAGTTATATCCTTAATATTTCCAGGGGTGGTGAGTCTACAGCTGCCCTGCGCAGTCCATTCCAATGCTTGACAACGCTTGCAGTGAAGAAATTCTTCCTCATGTCCAGCCTGAATCTGTTCTAATGTGGCTTGAGGCCATTTCCTCTTGTCCTGATGCTGGTTGCCTGGCTAAACAGAATTATAAGGTCACCCATGGTTAAACAGAATTATAAGGTCAATAAATAGAGTTATAATTCTGTTCTGTTTAATGGGTTCTGTTCTGGTTAAGCAAAATTATAAGGTCACCCATGAACATCTGNAGCTTTGCAGTTGAGTGAGTGAAGAATGCAAGGTAAATTGGAGATGCACATGCAACTTGGTCAGCTTGTTATTTGCTCTTACTATCTTTAAAGGATAAGGGGAAAAATGTCCATACCATTTTGCTCTTCATATGTTCCACTCATAATGACACAAATAATAAAATACATTTTTTGCATTTTCAGTATTTTTATGTACATGCATATATATGTATATATATATATAT
>VYZP01079940.1:0-27757 GCA_013400635.1 Hypocryptadius cinnamomeus | reverse complement strand
GAAATGACAAAATGTGTGATCCACAGTGTGACCTAGGGCATTCCAACAAGCAGAAAAGGAGCTTCAGAGGTATTTTCTCAAGCTCTGGGGATAAATCGTTCCTGGCAGAGATAATTTAGCTTTGCTTGGGGAGGCAGAGTTCTAGCAGTGACAGGAAAAATATTCTAAGGTGTAATTTGTGCTAGGTACTCAAGCAGCTCTCTTCAGCACATCAGTTGCCAGTTTCCCATTAGCTCAAAGTAGTAACAGAGAGGGCTGCCTTTGAAAAAGGGAGGGAAAAGACAGGGTACTTACCCTGATTTCATTTGAAACTTTATTTTTATTAGTGGATAATGCAAAGCAGAACTTGAGACAGTGCAAAAATGAGGAGTTTGTGGAGGCCAAAGTTATGACTCAACAATAAAGTATTTTAAAGAAGGCATAGGTAAGTGTTCTGCCTACATTAGGAACAATATTTTTAGAAACATACCATCAGAGAATCATAGAATCATTAAGGCTGGAAAAGACCTCCAAGGTCATCAAGTCCAGCTTTTGACCAAACACCACCATGCCAACTAAACCATAGCACTGAGTGCCATGTCCAGTTATATCCTTAATATTTCCAGGGGTGGTGAGTCTACAGCTGCCCTGCGCAGTCCATTCCAATGCTTGACAACGCTTGCAGTGAAGAAATTCTTCCTCATGTCCAGCCTGAATCTGTTCTAATGTGGCTTGAGGCCATTTCCTCTTGTCCTGATGCTGGTTGCCTGGCTAAACAGAATTATAAGGTCACCCATGGTTAAACAGAATTATAAGGTCAATAAATAGAGTTATAATTCTGTTCTGTTTAATGGGTTCTGTTCTGGTTAAGCAAAATTATAAGGTCACCCATGAACATCTGTTCTCCAGGCTAAACACACCCAGCTCCCTCAGCCACTCGTCATAGCACGTGCACTCCACACCCTTCTCCAGCTCTGCTGCCCTTCTCTGGACTCCAGCACCTCAGTGTCCTTGTAGTGAGGGGCCCAGCACTGGACACAGCACTCAAGGTGTGGCATCACCATTGCAGAGTACAGGGGGACAATCACTGCCCTGGTCCTGCTGGCCACACTATTGCTGATACAGGCCAGGATGCCATTGGCCTTGGCCACCCAGGGACATTTGTTTTGTGAACTTTTTGGAGTAGGGAGTAGCTCTGTTCTGTATTTCCACATTGTCTGGTACACTGGTTCACTATTCTCTGTCAGGAGCATCCAAATGCTACTAGAAATAAATAATGATAATGCTGTGCAGACTGATACACTTGACTTCCTTTCTTAGTTCTCCAATAACACTTACTGCTTTAACACCACCAGTTCTTTTGGAATAGTATAACAAATCCTCCAAATGCCTGAGCCTCCTCCTTCAATACTTACCATGGACTAAATACTACCTTTGGGTAAAAAGTACTTAATATTATAAGAGGGCTTTGCCAGGAAAGAGATTTTTGTATGAGGATATTTGAGACAGGCCTAAGAATTCTTAAAACAGCTAAACACTGCGTGCTGAACTGGGGGAAAGACTCCAATGGAATGCAGAGATTTCCGAGTTGGCTTTAAGTACATTGCTTTGTGTATGAGAATTCTAGCTGTGGCAATAAAGAACTCTTTGCAAGAGAATTTTCTCTGCCAGAGAGACTGCCTCTTTCAAGGCTACAGCAACAACAGCAGAAAGATACCTGCTTTTTTGCCATAACAATACTTTAAAAGAATATCAAAAAATAAACACAGGACGGATCTCTTATACAAAAATAATTGAAAAGAGGCATCCTATTTAGTAAACAAGAATTAGGTTGTGAAAGACTGCAGTGAAAGAGGATGAAATCATCTCAGATGATTTAGATTTTACCAGGAGCAAGTTTTCTGCTGGAATCCATGCTGCTGTGAATACCATCAGTGCCTGCCCAGGGCTCCTTGTCAAAGCCCAGCCAGTCCATGCCATATTTTCTGGGGACAGCCAGGTGTGCTCAGTCCCTCAACACAGCACCTGTGCTCATAGCAAATTCCCTGTGGAGGAGGACAGCCGTGAACCCTATCATGAGCTTTCTCTTAATAAATAAATTGATTAAAAGGTCTGTGCAAGAGAATTTGCAGAAACCTCTGAGGGATGCTGTGGCCCAGTCAGTCATAAGGACTGTGGCTAGTTTGCTTTGAAGTGTTTGTATCAAAGCAACATAAACACTGCGCTGCTTCTCTTTCATTTATTTTCTTTCACATGCTTCCAAATGTGCTAATTTTATGCAAAGATATCTGTTAGCTGTAACAAATATTTATCCTTTGCTGGAACTGAGCTCTTTTGAGTACACAGCAGCCCTTGTATGCAGGCATTTGAGGAAGGCAGGTGCTCAGCTGCTCCATTCCTCTGGTTTTTTCCAGCTGGCCACCTTACATTACCCTTCTCAAAAGAGCTGAACTTCCCAAGGTCTGAGTCTGTGTGTGGAGTTGTAATTAATCAGCTTCAGTGGGAGCTGCATGTGTAGTATATGAAAATAGCTGAGAGCTCAGAAATGTGTGTCTAGTACTTCAAGCAGGTGATTTCTCTGAGCGAACTATTTATATTCCTGGCCAGAAAAATAAGCATGTCCTGAACTTCTGAGCAACTCATTCGCCAAGTAATGCATTGTTTTTACAAGGAAAAGAGCCTTAGCACACTGCAGCAGGAGGGATAGTTTTCCCAAGCATTTTGTGTCTTGTAAATTTTGACTCTGCTCCAAAGGAAAACAAGTAGATGTGCTTTCTTTGGACACTGTGCCTCTGGTTCCTTGAAATAGCTCAGCTACATTCTGCTTCTGATCATGTTGCATCAATGGTGCTTTTTAATTCATGAGTTGAGAGAAAGGCTTGGAGAGACAGGTGATGGACTTACATCTGTTCTGAGAGCAGACTGTGATTTTTCTCATAATTTTTGTAACTCATCTCTAGAAAAGATGTTTAATACAAAGAGCTGCTAAACCAAACAGTTGTTACTTTATTCATAAAATGAGACTAGTACACTTCTCTTATGGTGTGATTTATGTCAGATTTTTAGAATTTTATATCACCCAAAGGCCCTGGTAAATCCTAAGACTTATCTTGTACTGCAGGTAAATATCCTTAAAAATTCCATCACCAAAGTTGATATTATTTGCTCATCAAATTATGACACAAATTTGCTTTCCATATATATTTCACATTTATATGCCAGAAATATGTAATTATACATACACCCCTTTAGGAAAGACTGAAATAGTTCTAGGACATTGTGACTTAGAGAACATGTAATGCAGTTTGCAGTTATTTTACCTGTTGGCTCAGGAAATAGGCAAACTAATTCAAGCAACTATGAGTCCCTGCTTGCCAAGCTGTTCCCTTGGATAATTCCTTCCTGTGACTGAAGTTTTCTCCCAGATTTGCTCCTATAGACTTATCTTTTGAAGGAAGTGGGTGAACACTTAAGCAGAAAGTCTGTGGTGCAGGACCTTGTAGAGCAGGGGTGAAAAGAGGAAGGGTTGGGGGATGCTCACCGGTTTTTAAGGTCATGGAGACATCAGCTTCCTAAATGTCTGAAGCCAAATGACTTTGCCTGGTCCAAGTGCAGACCTACCATGAAGTGAGATAGTGATGTGATGGTGTGTAGTCACAGAGTGGCTCTATGTGCCCTCCACGGCTTGGAAACATAAGAATTGTCTCTTCTGGAAAGTACCTTCAGGTAAGAACTTTTCTTCTTCCTCATGCAGGGAGGGAAGCATTTGGTTCAGTCCAATAGCTCCAGTGAGCTGCTAGATCATACACTCCATAGCTTCCTGTCAGCTGGGACCTCTCCAGATTTCCAAGACTGCTCAAAAATCATTGAGAGAGCCTTATGGGATGACATCAGCCAGTTCTTTGAAGATTCTTGGATGAATCCTATTAGGCCCTATAATTTTGGAGGGATCTAGCTGGGGCAGCAGATCCCACACAGTTTCAGGGTCAGCTGTTAGTTGATCATTCTTGCAGTCATGATCCTCCAGCTCAGTGCACTGAGAGCCTCTTGGTCCATCATCCATGGTGAGGACAGAGGCAAACAATGAATTAAACACCTGTGCCTTGTCTGTGTCTGGGCTTGTGGGTTGACCATCCTCACTCTGTAATGAGCTGATTTATTTTTACACTGCCTGTTGCCATTAGTATATTTGAAAAATCTCTTTTATTTTCTCCTACAGTTCTGGCCAGCTTCAACTCCAGTTGAGCTCTGGCAATCAGCACAATTTTCAGTATAGTTATTTAGTAATGCTAGAGTTGGCCTTCATTAAAATGATCACACCAGTTCTACATTGTTTATTATCCAAGAAAAAGATGCTTTTATGAAGCAGTGAAACAGTAATGTAAATTACTTCATGCTGTAAAATACAGTTCATTAAAATGCATTCTCATTGAGTTTTTCACTGGTAGTATTTGCAAAGTAATTATTAAAGGAAACTGTAAAAGTTATATTTTTATTTATATAATATGAAACTGTTATTAATCATCTATATGTTTTATTTTATACAAAGTTTGTTCATTAAACCTAACCTTAGTAAAGAAATTACACTGGGATAGAGAAATTTATCACATTTCACTTTTCATCAACAAGAGCTGCCTATAGTCTGGTGACCTAAGCTTGTTTACACTAGTCACAGCTCAATGTTTAATGCAGTAATACAAACACAATATGTAGCTCCACAACTCCTATTCAGCTCTGGCATAATTAGCTTCCATTAATTAGTTAATGAATTAGCTTTCATTAATACCTCACCTCTACAGTTACAAAGGTCACCTTCAGATTCAGACAGAGGAGTTTCTGGTGGTGATTCTAAGAGATGGAAACTGTCCTCATTAGTAGCTGTAGATGTTAATTCTGAAGTTTAACAAATACTATTAAAATTTGAACAGTAGTATCAAATTACCTTTTACTTGTCACTTTCCAAGCAGTGAAGGTTCTCCTTACCGTGATCACAGCTGTATCCATGATGCATTTAAGGCCATTCTGTTCCTTATGGACTGTCATGGGTTGCAAATATCATGGCCAAAATCTGTGCTACCCTCTACAGTGTAATTATTTGTAGGTTTTTTGACAATAAAATTATCAGCATAGAGCCTAATGTGGCAGAAGTGAGAGGGAACAGGGTCTGGAGGTTGTGCTGCACAATTAGGTCTCATATGAGGTGGAAAGCTGCCTATTAGCATCACATGGAGACATGACAGTCCTGGGTTTTCCAGGTGGAATTTTTAGGCAGACACATGAGTTGGCTTCTTTGCTACACGTGGCTCCAATTGCATGGTAGGCAGTTAAGTACATAAACTCAGAATTCTCTTTTTGCTGAAGGAAGAGCTATGGTGTCACTCTCAGTATAGCCAGAGGTAAAACACTAAAATTAACCAAAAAATTAAGAATTTTTTAAAAGAATAATTTTCTTTTAATACCTGACCAATGCCTAATGTCCTTGGCCATTTTGATGAAAAACCACTGGGATTTTTGTGACTGTAAAGAGAGAGGGCCAATGATGGGCCTTCAAGGAGAAGAGGAGGCTCACATGTTTATGACATTTTTTCTTTTAAAGAGAAAATAACCATGGGAAAAGACTCCTTAAGATGGAAAAAGCCTCTGTAAAGGCTCTTCATGCTGATCAGCAGTGACGAGATGTAGAAGAATACCAGTGACAGAAAGATCACTTCATTTGCAAGTATAATTGTCTCCAAGAGAGGTGTTCATACAGCCAAAGACATTGCTCTCCTTGCCACTCATTACTGGTGGTTAGTGTAAGGGATGTCATGATCATGCAGGTAAATGAGGAAGCAGGTAACTAACCTAAAGCACTTTGATGGTTGCCTATTGAACACTTGGCCTCCTGGGGAAGCAGCATAATACCCTGAGATGCAGTATGAAACATTTATAGCCTCCCTTTTAAAAGGCTTCCAGAGGGGAAGGTTCAACTTTTCCATTTTGTTGCAGTGTTTTGCTGGAAGAAATACACTGTGAAGAAAGGGGCAGGCAGAGGAAGCAGTAATTATCATGTTTAAGGCTTTTTGTTAGCAACTTCCTTGGTTGTTTCTACAAACTAGAATATTTCAAAGCAATAACATACATAGAAACAGTAATTCCCATTTAAAACAGGAATAGATGCTATGTTAAAAATGTTTTTCAAACTTCATCATATACAGCCATCTCTGAGTTTCAAACTGAGTTCTGCAACTTCCAGACAGACAAAGCCTCATGTTTCAAGTGTAGAGCCTACTTGACATGTATTCTAACAAGCATTTGGAATGTCTGATATACCTTAGTGGTGAGGAAAACATGAACTTCATTTATTTGCCAGTAAACTCTGCACTTAAACAGTTAAATAACATATACAGTGCATGATTTTCCTTACTTGGTATGGTATGGTCTGTGACATGTGACAGGATATCCACTTTATTTAATTTTGTTAGGAAAAGGTGATCAAATCTAGTAACATGGTGTAAAAGTAAAAAAATAGCCTAATAGAAAATCGAATTATTTACGTGTAGTTACATGTCATAATCCAGCCTCCTGAGAAAAGAATTTTATAACCTGTCCAACTTTATGCTGAATTTTACCATCTGAAGACATGTATTTAAAAGGAACAGTTCTGAAAGAGAAATCCCATTTTAATTGCATTTTAATCCACCCACAGAGGTGCTGCATTTTATTGATTTGATTAGCTGAAGGCCATTCCTCTTGTATACTCAGAAATGCAAATGTTTGAGTCTCATTGGGCAATTTCACTTATGCAAGTCAAGTATGTAGAAACATACATTGAATAGAGCAAAATACAAAAAATCCTTTCCCTGCCTCCAGCCTGTGCTCATTCTTTCTAAGAAGTTATCATTACTCTGAGCCATGTTTGCACATCCTACCTCCTCAGGGAGAAGAAGGGTCAAAACAAGGAGATGTTCTAAGTGCCACTTGTCTCCATTTCTTACCAGAAATCATTTTTAATGAGCACATTCACTCGTTTCAGGGCAATGCCCACCAAATCGCATCCCTCTGAGCCAGAACACATGGGAGTCTTTAGCAAGGGTGTGTGCCTTGTGAGCAGACCAAAAAGAGGCCTGCAAAAAGAGGTCTGCAAAAGATCCCATGATAAATTGCTAGCTGAAGTGAGTTGCATTTGAAACATGAGCTGGTGTGCTTCATTATTCTGCTTGCTGCATTTGTATGGGAAAGTTCAGTAAACTAGGCTATAAAAATTTATGACCAGTTTGAATGTGGACAAAAATAGTGAGTTTATGTGTTTCCTGATGCAGATGGTGATGGACAGTAAGAGCTTATAGTACTCCCAAGTACAGAAACCCACAGAGCTTTATTTAGTGTGACCTGTCACTGTGCCCCTACACTTTTCTAACAAGGCAGGAGCATCAGCTGGTACACTGAACTGCTCCAGCTTAAAAAATAGCATAGAGGATATTTCTTATAGGCATGAATATTAACTATGGTACTAGGTGCTGCAGGGAATTGAAGTTTGAAAAGAATTTAAGTTGGGAAAATTTAAGTTAGTTTTGTTGAGAAAACTCAAGAAAGATTTAGGAAGATTTAACTCTGCTCTCCCTATAATGTTGGCTGGAGGCCCACAGTTCCCCATCTACCTTGTACTTCCACATCCTTTTATACCCAAAAACCCGCCTTTAATATCCTCCACAAGTTTGTAGAACCCAGCACAGGGTTGGTCCAGACAGGACAACAGTGGGAATCCTTGATCCCAGTCCAAGGGAGCCCTGCTGCCAGTGACGCAGTGAAGACGGCCTGTTGCTTGTGCAACGGCAGGAGATTTCCTGTACAATATTAGTCTCGCTCTTTTGGGACCAGACAGAGCCAATTAGCCCTTTAGCATGTGTTTTTCCATTTATGTCCTCTAACTCTTCTATACTCATCACAGGAACAAGGTGAGTCTGCTGCTGCAGCGTAAAACACATACGTTGTGGTTTCTCAGAAAAAGAAATGAAAAAACAAAAAAGGGTTGCATTTTCCCTGAAAAGTCATGTAAGTTTTATTATCAGTATTTACAATTAGGCAAATGCAGTAGTGTTCAAAGTAAATGATAAACCTCCCTTCCTGATGACATTGTTCATTTTCCCCCAGTGACAGAAATTTTTGAGGAAAGATTTGCTGTGGTGACTGAGCAGGACATGGTACAGGAAAGCCTTATTTTAGCTAGTGCTTCTGCTCCATCTCAGACTAAATAAATCTAGCAGAGATGCATACAAACATGTTTCTATCCTGCCCATGCTTCTAACTAAAGAAATGGACTTTGGAGACCTTACATCTCTTCTCCAGAGTCTCTGAACTCAGTCTTTTTCAATAAAACGTGTCATGGCAGTAGAGGAATTTGAGAGCACCTTAGGGCAGCTCTGGGACTTGCTTACTGCACTAGTTTTCTGTTAGGTGATGAGTTCCCTTCCACTGGTTATTTTGAATGTATTTTGATATTAATCCACTTTACATAAGATAAAGTACTATATTCCTGAAAAGAACCTCTAAGAGTAGCAAAGCTAGTTTTGCTTGATACTGGTGTGAGAAGAATCACAAACTCAGTTTCATAATGAGAAATTTATTGCTACCTAGTAATTGTTCACTCTCTTCTCGCTTAGTCTGAGGACAATCTAGTTACCCTGTTCCTTTGGTTTTATGAACAGTGTATCAATTCAAAGACTAAATAAATAAAATATCAAAGCAAAGGTAAAGCAGCCGTAGGGCAAAAGTTACAATATAACTAATGCAAGTCTGAAAAATCCCTAGTAAAAGAAAAAGAAAAATGCTATTGCTGGGAATTCAATAATATGGATTAAAAAAACTTGATCCTTCTAAATTTGAATATATTATTGCATATGCAATAATTTTCTATAATCTTTAAATCATTAATGTATTAAGTTTTAGGGTGGAGATGTTAAAGGAAAATAGACCTGAGACAGTTCTTTGGGTTGCTCTGGGAATTTGAGAGAGAGCTTCTGAACTCCTCTGGGAGCCTAATACTCTGTAATAAATGTAATTCCTGAATTATTAATCAAAAGAGCATATACTCTCATAAATTATAAGCAACAGCTGAGGAAGTGACCGGAAGACTATATCCTAGGACACCAGGAGAGTGATGCTCAGAATTTCATTGTTTGTACTGAGATAGTCATAGCTACCCTGATTCAGTAGCCTTAGAACAATGTACTCAACTCCAAGTACTTTCCTGCACTCAGACAGTCTGAGTCCTCTATTCCCACGCTCAGAGATGGACAAAAGGCAGCAAATACCACCCTGTCTAGTTTTTTGGCCAAAGAGTTGTGTTTGGAACTAGCAGCCTGCTCTGCAGTGCTGAGAGGCATTGCACTGAGGCAAGGCACAGCTAACAGGCCATGCCAGGCAGGGCTGTGCTTCCCAGCAGGTTCCTGCAAGGCTGCTGCAGATGGCCAGGGCGTGAGACATCAGCCCAGCAAGGCAAGCTCCTGGGGGGCCTTGCCAGAGCACCTGCAGGAGGGCAGAAAGGGCCAGGAACCGCTTCTTTGCCCAGATCTGCTGATGGGTAGGGTGTTATCCAAAGGGAAGCAACCACTTCCAAATTTGATTCTGGTTATTCACTTACTTTTTCTCTCCTTTGAGCACTCTCCAGCTGCAACTGAGAAATCTCTATCAAGAAATTGCTACCTTGAGAGAAGGGGAGCTGGCTGCCATGTTAAGGAAAAACTGAACCTAGTGCCTCTTTCTGCAGGTATTGAGAAATGCCTAAAATAATTACTGAGGTCCTGGTAAACATTTCAGCATTTTATTTGTGTTTCAAAGATAGGAATGGGAGAACTGGGGTATGTACTGATATGCAAAAAAAATTGAAGAAATGTGCGCTAATAGAAACCAGATCAGTCTCCAGAAGGTAGGAAGGTAGTGATTTTTACTTGACTTGTGATTGTGCAGAGGGATAAGGTGTTGCTTCTGACATCTAAAGAAATAGAGCAGAGAGATCAGAACAGACAGACAAATTACAGTACCCTTATGAGGAACTGCACACATTGTGCATTACTAATCTCTTACAGCAAGTAAGTGGAGGGAAAGAGGTGACCAAAGGCAGCAAACCTTGATTATGCTCTCTAGAGAATAATTGGCTATAATACTAGAAGAAATGTATCACAGGAAGCAATAGTAAAGAGCTGTTTAGTTAGTTGCCTGATTAATTATTTTAATTATAAATAACCTCAGGTAGATTATTCTGAAAATTCAGCACAACTGCTTAGAAATTTCCCATTGTCAGTCAAAAAATGAAAAGGCAATTTCTACTCTGTTTCTATCAATCTTTTTGAAATTATTTTGCCTGCCTCTCTATGCAGACAGAGAAGGGAGGTGAGACCTAATATTTCTTCAATCACTTGTGTTGTCTTTGTTATGCTCTGGCTATTCTACACTTCCCATCATATCAAGAGGGTTGGATACCTTCAGAGGACAGATCTGAGCATCTGAATTATTTCTCTCTGTGGCTACATGTCCACTGCTAAAGATTTTTGTCCTGTTCTCAGGCCAGACCAGGGTACAGGGTGGGTGGTGTCCTGAATGTTTGGATCTGGCTGCTGCTAGAACAGAGTGACCATGCAGTTCTGCCCAACCATTTCACCAAGTCTTCCCTGGGTGCCTCACTAGCACTGAGTCCTAACAGCTGCTTTTCAAAGGAAAACACCTGAAATATGGCAACAGCAAGTCCTGTGATCACCAGTCCAAGCACAAGCAGTAGGTTCAAGTCCTGACCATCTGTTTATTAATCAGGGAAGCAGACAGATGGAGTGACCAGAAATTGCTGTCTGTATACAGTGCAGTAGCAACAGAAGAGCTGAGGAAGAAGAAGCTGCTGCCCATTTCTCAGCCCCCTGTTTCGGAACAGCACCGCAGCACCCAGATTTTTTTAATGCAGCCTTACTGCAAACATGCATCTCTTCATCATGTAGCTTTTTTAATACAGCCTTACTGCAAACATGCATCTCTTCATTATGTAAATGGAAAATAGTGCTTGATGTACAGCCCCCTCATAAAAACAAACTGATTATGCCCGTGGCTATAAATATATGCACACAGAGAATTCTCTGTACCTCTTTATCTATAGATATAGTTATACATTGCTGGAATTAAATTTTCCATGCTTCTGTCCTGTCTGATTGTCCTTTGGTCCCCACACTGTGATGATTTCCACATCAGCAGATTCCCAGTGCTTGCTGGGATGAAGTAACAAGACTATCATGCATTAATGGAGCCAAACTTGGTGTGTTTTACACACAAATGCTCTGGCCTGAATTAGACTGTGTAATTAAATTGTCTGTTCATGGGTTTTCTTTTTGAGAGAACTAACTTTGATTCAGAAATTAGCTAAAAATTAAAAGAAAAATGCAACCCCCAAAATCCTAGTTTATATGTAGTGTTCTGCAGACATCCAGGAATGTACTGAGGAGCTAAGTGATTTGACAGCTCAGCATTCCTCACATGCCTCTCCATCTTCAGCCTACTTTGAAGCAGAGGTCCCTCAGAGTGACTGAGGAGGGCAGGTTTTGGGAGCGGAAACCCCAGTTACAGCAACTTCCTAATCTGAATGCCAGAGTTTGTTTCAGTGCTTCACAAATGACATACATGTGACATACTCTGAAAATGATCAGTGGTCTCAGGGAGGCATGGAAGCCAGAAAGGAAAGCCTTGAGTTCATCAATGGATAAAAGCAGCACAGGTTTGCTCTGCTTCTGGCAGGGGAAGAAGGGGAAATTTCTCTGTGTAATGGTACTCCTGCTGTTCCTTGTAGGACAATTCCTCCTGACTAGGAATTTAAAACACAGAACCATAATTCTCAATTCTCTACACTGTGCTAAGGAGCAGTACTTCTGGTACAAAATCATGAAGTGCACTGTCCCAGGGCAGCAGACTGGGACATACTGTCTCTGCTTCCAGTGTACAGTAGAGAGCATGAACTGCTGAAGAGGTTCAGAGAGGCTTGGGAAGGGATACAAAGTCCCTAGGGCCATGGAAGCACAGACATGAGCTGGCCTGGTGCCATGGCTGATAGAGAGCTGGGTACTCTCCCTAGGCTTTCCCAGTAATTGTGTGCAAACCCCATCATGCTGGGTGTTCCGCGTTCCCATACAGAGCTCAGCACCTCACCCATGCTCCAGCCTCTGCCTGCTGCAGGAGAGGTGGGAGTTAACCCAGGCTGGGGCTGAGTACTGTGCCTGCAGCCACATGCTAGCAAGGAAGGTGTGTGGTGTGAAGCTATATTTTTCTCCACAGGCATTTTTCTGAGTCAGACATGTGAGCTCCAAGAAGTGGAGGGGCTCTCCTTCCCAGTTTTCTTATCAGGCAGGTTTGGTGCTCAGTAGGTAAGCTGTTTTCAAAAATAACTGTGAAGCTCTCCACTTTCCTCCTGCAGTCAAGCAAGGAGGAAATTATTTAGTTCTGCTTCTAGGACAAGGGGTTTTGGATCCTTCTCTGTATTCCTAAATTAGATAAAGGTAGAAATTTTGACTGCTTCAAACAATTTTCTTTTTTCTCACAGCCAGTAAGAAAGAGATTTTTTTCTCTTCTCCAATGTTCCTCTGTGTTTGTGGCCACTTAAGTCCCAGTTACTCTTCCAAACACCCAAGAGGAAGAAAAATCACCCTCGTAAAGAAATTTCCCACTTTGCACCAGAAAGACAATATTTTAACATTGAGCTATGCAACATCTTCTTAGGTTTAATTCATCAAATGATTCACAAAAGCAAAAAGTGTATGGTCTTTCTTTCCCTTTCTTTAGGAAAAAAGTGCATTGATTTAATTGCAAAATCAAATACAAGAATAAAAAAATGACAAAAAATAGTGTTCTAATGCAGACACATTTGCAACATATTGCATATATTTAAATGTGAACGCAGTAGCAATATTCAATTACCTTTTTTTTATTTGACTAAAAAATATGGTATCCATCTGTTATTTAGTATATTTTTTAGTGTATTTTTTAGTGTAATAGAAGTTAAAGCTGCTTTCAAAGACATGGAGTAATGTCCATCAAAAATTCACTTTCAATGGCTATAGTATTTAAAGATAATCACCCACTGGGCCATTTATTAGCCCTGACAGAGTGAATACAGTGTCAGATATCACTGAAAGGCCTGGAGGATTAAGGCACCAACCCTGCAAACTCTGGCATGCTTGCCCGTCAAACTAGTCTCCAGGACATAGTTAAACCAGGTCATAACCCTTTGCTTGAAGTAAATGCATTTAAGTCTGTTCATGCTTTGGATCATTGCTTCTCTGCCTGCAGGGAAAGTATAAGGGTTAGCTCAGCACTGGAAGAAGAATTTTATATAAATGTAATATACTTTTTTTTTTGATACATCATATAACAGATACAGTCTGTATCATTTGTCTATAAAACTAATTATATACTCTATAAAATATTGTAAAATCTAGAAGTAAAAAAAAAGAAATCAGACTGGTTGAATCGTTCAGTGAGGTTAGGAATTCAGTGAGCAGACACCTCTCAGCAATTACTTTCAATCCTTTAGTTATGTGCAAGAAAGAGAAAACTTTGCCTTCAGATTCTTGAATCATATTTGCTTATATAAAAACACTCCACTTGTTTTCTGGTTTAGAGAGTGCCATAAAATCAGGTCGTGCTGCTATAGCATCAGGATGCATTTTATTCTTGTAGTAGCTATGAGGTCCCTGATTTTCTGTGCATCCAAGGAAATAAAAAACACCAACTCACTAATATTGTTTTTTCCCTAACTTAACGCCTTGTCATATTGGGCGGAATGGTTATATATTATGATTAGAAGCAATGATGCTAAAGGAGGAGAAAAATGAAAGACTGAATATTAAATCTGATCCACATGTCCAGGTCAATGTTGCTGCCTCATGTAGCAAATACTCTTTATTGGCAGTGCCCACCCCTTTCTCTGATCTGCCATATCGAACCACGCACTGCTTGACAAGTGTACATTAGTCTCATTTAGCATTCCTTCTCCTGGAACAGCAAACAGGACAATAATTGGGTTGGGCTGTGTTTGGAGAGGAGCCCCATTACTATCCATGCTTGGCCAATGACTCCTTCAAGCTGCCCATGCTCCTAAGGGGAGCAAACTGTTTGGCAGCAGCAGCAGCATCATTCCTGACCCCAGTGCCCAAGCTGTCCATGCCCAACACCCCAGCCAGGAGGAGGAGGAGACTGTCACTCATCTCCTTCCCAGCTGGTGCTGCCCTGCTGTGCCCTGCTGAGCCACCTCCCAGCCACCTCTGCCACATCATGGCTTTATCTTCCCTTAGCAGCCACTGGCTCCCTGCTTCCTGGAGGGCAAGGAGTTCCTGTCAGAAGTACAAAAACCATTTTATTGCCACGTCAATGTCATGAACTGCTGGAACAGAGCCATGGAAACTTCTTCTAAATGGAAAATCAAACTTTTTTTTTTTTTTGAGCAAACTGGGGAAAACTAGGTATGTACTTTGCTGCAGCAGTGTCTGTGGAGCTAACTGTGACCCACAGTAATGCACTGTGTGAGTAAAACAAGCCTGAATGCTTCTAACCCAATCTCAAAGAGGCTCAGCTTTTCTTGCTTAGGTCATACTTAGCTTAAACTCATCCATTTAATTATTAAAATGTTTCTACTTTGACCCAGAAAATCCCTTCTGCCCTGGAAGTAAGATCTCAGTATGTTTTTCTTGCCAATTTTCACACTCTTCCCAGAGTAAAGAAGCTGATTTTTCTTTTTCCAATAGATGTAATTTACACTTATCTTAGAGCCACAACTTCTCATATACAATAAGCATTCATTTAATCCTTTTTTAAAATACAGAATCTGAAAGAAAACATAGGTAATATCTAATATTCGAGAAAAATTGAAAAGAGAGAAATGGAACATTTGTTCTCCTCAATTTTTTGTAGAAAGTCCATGACATCAGATTATGACAGAATGTCCAGTATTATGAACGAATAAAACCCAGCCCATTACTACATGAGTGTTGCTGAAGGCAATTAGTGTGCTGGATACCTTCTTATGTTTTAAATCAGTGAGCTTATTAATTAAATATAAAGAAATTTTTAAGCACCGTAACTGATTTGAGTGTCATTGTTTTGCCATCAAGACCAAAAATACCTTAAAATTCAGTGAAAAAAAGGCTGAATATTGATACAAATCCTAAGTTTTTACCAGGAAAGCTGAAGCAGCAGTTAGTTCTATCTCATTCTATAAAGTGGCATATCCATGCGGTGCAGCACTTCAGAGGTCCTGTTTCCAGAGGCTGTCTCCCAGGTGGACTCTCTGCTGTCTAAAAATGTGGCTGAGCATTGCAGCCTTTTCATCACTGAAGGAGCTAATCTGGGTGTTTCACAGGGGGAAATGGAGCCAGGGAGAATTAGTTTACAGCCCTGTTAAACCTTTGAGATCTCTACCCTTTTGGTCAAATATAGCTGAAATTAGCTGACAAATGAACAATTGTAAAGTAAGGTCTGAAAAACAGATCACATAAGCCCAACTTCTTTTGAAAAGTAGGCTATGGAGACAGAATGGACCAATGCAATTCTTTGCATCTCTTGTACACTGAGAAAAGCAAACTCACACGAACAAATAAATCCACAAAAACCCGCTGGTATATCTGATAGAGGGCGTCAGGAAACAAAAACATACACAATTGATGTAAAATTTGCAAAAAATTCTCCCTTAATGTCACTCTTTAACCACAGAGTTTTAACCAAATGGCATTATCAGTAACAGAGACAGAGTTTTCAGGACAGAAGAGGAAATCCCTCAATGAAGGCAAAGTTTGAAAGGCCAAGATGCTGCTACTCTGCTTCTATGTCAGAAGGAAAGACTTCAGTAGAAAAACAGTAGATTACACTTATCTTTGGTGCAGCTCTCAGGTAATTTCATCAGCCTTTACAGAGTGATATCTATCACCGAGGAATGTTTTCTATTTTCAGTGAAAGTACAGAATACAGAGGGATTTGCTGTCTCTGCCTCTGGGTTTCCATTCTGGAGCCCAATTTATCCACCATTTTAAAGCCATGCCTAATTGTGCCCAATATCAGTTGTGCTTTCAAGTCTTTTGCTGAGACTGGACCACTGTCTGTTTCAATTTTTGATTAAGTGGCCATTGTGCCAGTAGTAGACAGAGAATGAATATGTAGACTTAACAGCTGTTTTCAAACATTTCCAAATTTGTAGCTTAGTTCACACATCGAGCCATTGTCAGATTGCTGTGCTGAGCAGAATCAGTACAGCATGCTTTAAATATCTAGGATGAGACAACTACAGAAGGTGATCAGCAAATGGCATGAAGCAGATGTACAGTAGCTATAGAAACCACAGCTTACACAAAACAAATAAGCTTGGACCATTACCTACAATTTGGTTTACGTTCCTTCAACTGCACCATAACATCTGTTGAAAGGAATCTTGTGGGGTGGGCTGAGAAACAAATATTGCTGAACAAAGAATAAAGCCATTTCAAACTTAATGGTGCTACAAGGGTATTTAAATGTACCAATAAAGAAAGTAATGAAGGATGCTGTCAGTGCCAAAGAAAAACATTAGAGAAAATTATCTACAGTGACCTGCCTGTGGAGCAGCACACATCACACCACACTGCAACAGCAAGACAGTGTCATAATAGCTTTCAGCATCAATTTTAGAAAAACTCAAACCATTAAGAAGTTTGGCACTATTTTTATTACTCGATGGTGTATAATATCACCCTTGAAGATTTTGGTTTTCTCCAAAAAATGGGACTCTTTCTTCAAAAATAGGTTTGAAATGAAGATTGGATTATAGCTGACAGCAGTGACCACAACCTTCTTTGCCTCCTTCAGGGTCTCCAAGGGTACATCAGGAAAATATCTGTTTTGTTTAAAGCCAGAAAATTAAAAAAAAAATAGTGACAGAGAAGGAAATGTAGAAACAGACATCAGAAATAGTGAGGTATATATATTTCTATCCTAAGGCACAAATTAAATTCTTACTGCTCACCCCTTTGCTTTCTTCTGCTTTAGTTGTAGATCCTATGTGCTGATGCCCTGGAGAGCACTCTGATGTCAGAAAGGTGCTTTCAGACTCTAAGTCAGGATGCTGAATTTGAAAAGAAGCATGAAAAAGCAAAGAGAATATTGGGGGATCAAGTGGTTTCATAACATCATTGAAACTTTTGGTTTGGAAAAGGCCTTAGGATCATCAAGTCCACCTGTTAACCCAGCACTGCCAAGTCCAGCACTAATCCGTGTCCCTAAGTGCCATAAGAGTGCCTAAGAGCAGGGCACACCCAGCAGCTGACACTTGAGGGGCAGCAAGTTCACCCCAGAGCTCTGTCTGGGCAGCTGTGTCAGTCATGGGGGGTGTGGATCTTGGACAAGCCATGGCTTCTGCTGGGTGGATACCATCGCTCCCTGGCCAAACCAGCAGGACTTCAGCACCCTTCCTACATGCTCTTCCACAGGAACTGCTGCCCAAACTGGCATGTCATTCCCTGTTTGCCTGCTCTGCTTGTGGAACTCCTGGTTGCTAGCACTCCATTGCACTAGGTGATACACAAATATATCAAAAAGAGATGATCCTTGACCTTGAATTGTTGCAGTTTGAATAGAAAAAGAGAAAAGGACTGCAGAAAGGAAGGGCTGTTGAGCATGTTTTACAGGTAAAAAGCTGAGATATAGGGAGATAATACTTCAAGATACAGAACCTGCAAGTGCACTTAAATAAGTATTCCTGCTCTTTCTCATTCCAGAAAATATGTCCTCAGTCTGCCAATAGACCATGTACTGGAATAAAACGAATCAGTATTTTCCAGGTTTTGAGACTGAGATAATTCCACAAGTATCCTGGGAACAGAGGTGGGAGTGACCACTCACTATAATGTTCTGTCAGTCTGCAAAATGCAAAGAAAAGAAATAATCTCCTTCAAGGAGAATGGGCCTTTTTTTTTTTCTAGAATCACCCCCTGTAATAGCTGTTTCCAACCTATCTTTTTGTTCTTTGAGATATTCTGCAATAACAATCTCCAGTGCTATCTAAAGATTTGATTGGTATGTGGAAAACCAGCGTATGTCAAGTTAGAAGAAAGACATGTAGGACATTTAGTTTCCCAAAGGATTATTGAATAATATTCCTCAAATACCTCATTCAATGCATTTAATGATATTTTTTCCATACATTATTCATTTTTCATTACTTTCACATCTTGTAGAAGGAGAATTTTCCCCAAAAGTTTAAATAAAATATTTGCAATTTGGTTTAATTCATTATTCATTAAACTCTTGCTTTCATTTTCTTTTTCATAAGCACAATTCTTTAAAAACAAGTGTTTAAGCAGTAGATAGAGGGTGGTGATGTAACTGACATACTGTGGAAGTAAAGAAAAAATTCCCACAATTTTAAGTTTTAGTATCTGGAAGGTAGAACTCAGAAGGTGAAACACATGAGTTTCTCTGTGAATGAGTATCAAGATTGCAGTGGAAGGGAATGATGGAGAGTGCTCCCAGGGTTGCCACTAAAAAGTAGCCTTCTTCCATGAAACGAAGTTTTATTTGCCTCTGCCATAGAGCAGAACATGCTGAACTATGCAGGCTTGCTAATCTTTTTAAAATTATTTGGCATTGGTTTTATACCAGTTTGTATTCATTTTTGGTGGGTGGCTGGAAAAGGTCATTTGTGCATTGTGAAGAAGCAGGAGGCATCTGAACACAGCCTGCCATCAGAATTTAGTGAGATGATCCAGTCTGTGCATGTGCTTGTAACGTCACTGCCATGATAATGGGAAGCATGTCTAATGGTTGTTTCTTTTCTTTCTTTCCTTGATAGATACAGGAGTTAAAAATGGGGTAGATAAGCTAAGAAGAAGAAGTGGAAGGAAAGCTAAGAGCTCATTCAATGTTTTCTATTCTGTAATAAGGTGTCATTTTTAGGATATCTTATCTCTGGTTAGTTGAATTCATACACTGAATAACTGACCTGCTGGGAATTTAACTAGTGAACTCCAAGTTTAAACTGCAGCTCTAAGCCAAATTTCCATATTTTCCCAAGGGTGAGCTGTCAGCTCCTACTCATTGACACTTTTTACATTAGAAGTGTTGCATTAGGCCTAATGCATCTTCCCTTCCTGAAACATGAGTAATTGGTGTTGACTTGTAAGTTCCACATAAAAATCTCTGGTAAAAAAATTGGAGAGAAATTATGTTAAAAACAAACTGGATATTTCTAAAACTATATTTCACATTATTTATTATGGAATATTAAAAATGTGGCAGGAGGCAAAACAATGTTAATTGTTGCCAGTCCATACAGAAGCCTCCAGAGGAGGAATCAAAGGGTCATCCAAGCCCCCTGCTCAAGCACCTAGAACAGGTTTGCACAGGGCTGTGTGCAGTCAGGTTTTGGGTACCTCCAAGGACAGAGACTCCACAATCCATCTAGACAAACCATTTCAGTGTCTTACCATCCTCACTGTAAAAAACCCCTTTTTTCTTACACTTAAATAGAACTTCCCGTATTTCAGTTTGTGCTCGTTGTCTGTCCTGTCCTTGGGCACCACTGAAAAAAACCCATCATTCTTAGTGCCTACCATGAGGTACTTAGGCACAGTGTTAAGATCCCCTTGAGCCTTTTCTTCTCCATGCTGAACAGGCTCAGCTCTCTTAGCTTCTCTTTGTGTGTCAGATGCTTCAGGCCCTTCACTGTCTTCATGGCCCTTCTTTGGCCTCTCTCCAGTATGTCCGTGCATCGTGCTGGGGAGCCCAGAACCAGACCCAGCTCTCCAGCTGTGTCTCACTGTTGGAAATGCTTCTTCCCAAACAGGCTGACAAAGAGGGAAAACCATCTCAGTCACTTGAAGATACTGCTAGGATGTGAGCCAAGAACTTCTAGGCCCAAGAGCTTCCTCTGCTTCACTCATAAGGAATGGCTTTAAGCTCCTGTTGGAGCTGTTTGTGTTCATGCAGGCTATTGTCACAGGTCTGCTGTATCCCAGATGAACAATTCCATCATTCTGTTTTCACTAGTTCTTCTACAGTTGTTTCAAGATCTTTTAAACTCTCATTATTCTTCTCAGAAGAGCCATAAGCAGGTCCATTTACACCCTTTAAATTCAGTCCAGCTTTGTAGAAGATTCTTGCCAGGTGATTCTTCCAACATCTGTGTTTTGCGTCTATGTGGAAATGAGAGAGGACTAATGAGTTTCTATTCACTTGGGAGTAGAATATCTCAAATTTCAGCTATATCTGCTCTTTATGCCTTATTTTAGCCCCAAACTCAGCCACCAGAAGCAGCTGTAATCAAATTAACTTTTTTTTCCTTAAATGCTTTAAATAAAGAGGATCAGATAAGCATTGAAGTAGCCAAAATTCCTCAGAGTGTGCCAGACAGAAGACATCTCTCCAATTAAAAAAAATACCTGATTTTGTCCTCAGAGAATGTAATTTTCTCAGGAAAGCATCATCCAACATGCCAGCTTCTTCAGACATACTACCTATCACTAGTATGCAATACTTTTGTCCTCTGACCTGACATTGAGTGTGGCAGAGAAAAGTCGTTAATGAGCAGACAGAAACCAATTCTAGTTTAAAATATTGCCTGTGAAAAAAAGTCAAATGAAAGGGGGAATAAATTTTAATTTCCATGTCAATACTTCTTTAAAAATACAACCATGTAAAAATGTGGAAGTGAATATGAAGTACCAAAAATTAGTTGGCTCCATGTAGTTTTGTATGCCCATTATCCTGTGTAGGAAACTGGAAAGCTGGTATATTTATACACAGTGATAATTATTTCTTATCTGTTCAAATCCAAATTATGTTTAAATATGGATTTTCTAGGATCTACTTTATAATACCTTCCTCCAAAAGCCTCAGGGAATAGGGGGCTTAATTAAGAGCACTTTAGAACAGGAGTTCAGAGTGATGTTCATTATGTTTACTTTAATACCTTCAGCAAGCAATCATTTTACATGGAAATCTGCAAACACTGGCCTACCAGAAAGATGTCCACCATGAAAAGTTGTTCTTCATGTAACCTCAGACATTTCTATCTTTGACTTTTTTGTCATTGTTTGCATTCTTAATACATTGAATAATATAGAAGCACTTATTAACTGTGTGCAATTGTAGCAATTAATTTAAAGTTGATTTAAATGAGTTTATAAAGGGAATCAGAGATTCCTGTTGCCTCATTTTTTTAAAGTAGAAGCTAGCAGCACTGCATAAGTAACACTTGGTCTTATAAATTGTTCTATGGTGTTACCTTAGGACCTGCTGATGACAATAGCACAGACATGGATATGCAGGTAATATGCATGTAAAGAAAAAAATAGATTTCATGTAACGCTACACTTAGCTTAGACTTTTTCGATTTTTTGAAGGAGGACTTGTTAATAATTTCCAGTTTATAAATGGTAGAAAAATGAAGTTCTAAAATCCATTTGAATATTTCTAGAAAATTCTAATGGTAATCAATTACTCAAAGAAAATATCAAGTACTTGTCTGTGGAAAGAAATATAATTTTTTCCTGGAAATTCAAACACTTGGCATGTCATCCTCATCTGCAGTTCACTTTGTTCTGCTTCTCACTAACTTGCATGTCTCTGACCAAAATATTATAGTTTAAACACATTTGTAGGCCAGAAAAGTTAATCCAGTGTGTTCTGTAAGACACCTTATGAGTTTTCAGTCTGGTTTCCTGGAGGAATGCAGCTTACATGATCTTGCTCTCTGTCCATCCATCTATCACATGACAACTACAAGCCCATCTGACAGCAAGGCAAGATATCAATGACAAATAATTTCCTGCAAATTCCAGGAAAGTCTGTGGCCAAGCAGACGAGAGAGATCTAAATAATGTCCTGTGCTGAGACACAGCACAGGAAGGTTGCAGAGGGAGCCCAGCTTGGTCAGAACAAATTCCTCACATGCACTGAGGCTCATGGGTCGGCACACGGGCTACTGTGACCCACGCACAGTCCCTGGCCCAGCCAGGGAGAAAGAGGAACACAACCAAGACTTAGGGATATCCTGGGCATGGGATGATGGGCCATTCAAGCCCAAAGGAAGAGGCAAAATGAAGATAATGCAGGGGAAGTTGGGCAATGATACGAGGGGACAGCAGGTAGCTTATCGTAGCAAGGGGTATGGAAGGTGCTGGGTTGCTGTTGGGAGGAAGTGAGGCAATGGAGAAAACAAATCTCTATGATGGTGTTTGTGTTAGTTTCATTGGTTCCAATGAAATTGTTTGCAATTTGTTTGCCTGGAATAATAATGGAAATTACTTTTATATTTGCTGTTTTAATATGACATTCTTGAGCATTTCACTGCAATAGAGGCAGAACACAAAACTCAATATTGGATCTATTAGCATGAATTTTGCTGAAGGACTTGAAGGACTTAAAATGCTGAGATCGGAGTCAATATTAGATTCAAGCCTCTTGAGGGGAAGTAGAGCCATGTTTGGAAATGTATTTAATATGTTCTATTTATTTATTTATTATATTGTAGTTTCTCAGTATTTTCTTCCACAGTTACTGTTAAAGAAACAAAAACAAAAACAACAAAACAAAACCAAAACAAACAAAAAACCACACAAACAATAAAATTACATTTACTATTATATAGAAAAAGAAATGGGAATAAGGTCTGTAGATAGTGTATCATTCTGGAACCTCAGTGAATGGAAAGATTTAATACTCCTATTAAAAACAGCAAATAAAGAGTGATTGAGTATATGAAGCCAAATAGCTTGTGTTCCATTAAAGTATATCTTCCATCCAGGCATAATTTGAAGTTATCTAAAAATTAGGGATCTGCTACCAACACTGGTAATTTGTTTCTCATTGATTACAAATAATGAATGTTCTTCATTTTTCATTTGTATTGAAAAAGCTTGAGCTTACAGCCATTAGTTCTTTTTACCACAGAATTATAGAATTAGAGAATCATTTAGACTAGAAAAGACCTTCAGGATCATCAGGTCCAACTGTTATTCCAAAACTGACAAGTCCACCACCAAACCATGTCCTTAAGGGTCACATCTACACATCTGTTGAATAGCTCCAGAGATGGTGACACCACTTCCCTGGCCAGTCTCTTGTAATGCCTGACCATCCTTTCAGAGGAGAAATTTTTCTTAATGTCTAATCTAAACCTGCCCTGGCACAATTTAAGTAATTTCCTCTTGTCCTATCACTTGTTACCTGGCATAAAACGCCTGCCCTCACCTGGCCTCACCCTCCTTTCAAGCATTTCTTGAGAGCGTTAAGGCCTTCCCTGAGTCTCCTTTTCTCCAGGCTAAACAACCCTCAGCTACTGCGATCACTCCTCACAGGACTTGTGCTCCAGACACCTCACCAACTTCATCGCCCTTCTCTGGACTCACTCCAGCCCCCCAGTGTCTTTCTTGTAGTGAGGGGCCCACAACTGGACACAGCACTCCAGGTATGGCCTCACCAGTGCCAAGTACAAGGGGACAATCCCTGCCCTGATCCTGCTGGCCACACTATTGCTGATACAGGCCAGGATGCCATTGGCCTTCTTGGCCACCTGGGCACACACTCTCATGTTCAGCCACCATCAGCCACCACCCCCAGGTCCTTTTCCTCCGGGCAGCTTTCCAGGCACCCCTTCCCCAGCCTGTAGTACTCCAGGAAGCTGTTCTCCTAAGGGCAGGACCCAGCACTTGGCCTTGTTCAACCTCATGTAATTGGGCCCATCAATCCAGCCTGTCCAGACCCTTCTGTAGAGACATCCTGCCCTCCAGTAAATCAGTACTCACACCCACCTTGATTTCAACTGCAAATTGACTGAGGATGCCCTCAATCACCTCATCCAGATCATTGGTAAAGATATTAAACTGGGCTTGGCCCAGCACTGAGCCCTGGGGAGCACCACTTGTGACTGGATACCAGGTGGATGTAACTCCGTTCACGTCCGCTCTGGGCTCAGCCAAACGCAGGTGGTAAACACAGGCAGGCACCTGCTCATACCAGGGGCACTTATATGAATTATCTCACTGGCTTCAGCACACATAAGTAAATGTACTCTGCTGCAGAAGAGCCCTCACTGAGAGTAAAGGTGCACATGAGATGTGGGAAGGTGCAATTTCATCCTTGCTGATATTTGAAAAAGCTACGAATTCATCAGGATTGAAATAAGATTGTATTTTGAAGTATTTTTAAGCACCTGGTAGCACTTGTGTACTGAAAGTCTGTCAGCCTTTTCAACATGAAATTATAAACACTTGATAAGATCTAGGGGCTCACACAGTGTCAAAATGTGTTGTTGGCTGGCTAGTTGTTTTTTGGTTTGTTTTGGTATTTTCCATTCTGAGTTGCTCCAAAAGCAGTTGTCTTTCTATAAAAGAAGAATGGGGACATTTAATTTCTTTCATTATGACAGACAAACTAATCCTCAAAAGGTATTATTATGTTTAAAAAATATTTAACAACCATTGTGCTGTAGCTCAAATGAATCCTGTGCTACATACTGGTTTTGACTGTGCAGTTCTCTTTCCTTTAGAATTTTTAAATTATTTGAAAAAACATGGGTTTTTTTCTCTCTCTCCTTGAGATATAATTTAGTATCTGAAAAACTTGAACACTAGGTGATTTCAAAGTGACATCTCCTTGCCTTCTGGCAGGTCTCCTGGCAGCTCTCCTCTAGGTGGTCATTTCCACTCCTGCTCCATTCCCTGTTGCTACCCAGAGCCCAAAGTGCCCTTGAGCCTTAGCTCAAGTAATGCTGAGGCTGTGCAGAGGCAACAGCAAATCTGCAGAAGCTTATCGACTGACCAATGTGCAACATTTGTTGAAAAACAAATTCCAGTCTGATAAACACATTCCAGTTGGCACTAATAACATCACTCACAGCAACAACCGATAGGGATCTTGGGCAGGTTCTGATGAAAGACATGTAGTTCTAGGGAAATAGCATAGCACGAGTCCTGCTCCTTCTTCTTCCCTGAGGTCCTGATACTGGCTGCACTTTGGACATCCCCTATTGGACAGTCCCAATAGGGGATGATCAACTGAGACCTTACCACTCTTTTTTCTGGCTGGGTACTGGGGAGATTTATTTTTCTGTTCTTTTCCTTTCTCTCTTCTGTTTTTTTTCTTTTTCATTTTTTTTGCAATACTTGATTTGTACCTTTAAAATCAACATATTCCATCAGCTTCAGATGCTCCTAATCAATCATTTTGCAGATGGACCAGCCTCAGCATCCTCTGTGCAGCTATTCCTCCCACTATCTGTCTTTGATGGCAGACATAAGTGAATGCCAAGAGTGTTACAACAGCTAAGTCCATAGCAATGACTCCCCAGAAAACCTTCCTAGACCAAGTAACTTGTGATTTAGGAACTTTCCTGACCCAGAAATTCTCAAGTTAAGTGCTTGCAATTAGGAATCCTGGTTGGAATTTCCTAACACAAATGTTTCCCATGATTTAGAGACCCATGCAACCTTTTAGCACCTCCAACACACGTTGATGGGGATTTCCATGTCCTTCTGCACTGTGTATGTGGCTCCTTTCTAATTCATTTCAACCTGCAATTTTCTGGCTGTACCTGGTGCCCCTCACTCTTGTATTAGAAGGAACTATAAACAGTTTCCAGCCTTTTCCATGCCATTGCATGCTTCAGCATGACCTCCTGGCTGGTTTTTTTTGGGGTTTTTTTCCAGGCTCTAAAGCCCCAGTCATGTAAGACTAGAGGTTCATGGCCCACAGAAGAAGAAAGGGAGGAGTGGAAGACTTCTGCTCAAGTCACACTATTAATGGGCACGTTTCGGAAAGGCTGGGAAATTCCACAAACAGAAAACTGTGCAGTCTACCCCAGCACAATGCAGGACCATAAAAACCAGCATTATGAATGTCATACCACTATGCAGAGCACAGTGAGTAGCTGTTCATGACCTGTCAAGGGAGTGCACATGGTGGGATTTAAATGTCCATCATCTGTTTTCCCAGCTTATTGAGCAACCCAGTTTAATTTCCAAGAATGAGGAACAAGGTAATAGAAATTATATTTGATTAGCTAAGACCTCAATAGCAGCCTCTTCTGGCTAAATACTCAGTGATTGCAAACAGTATTCTTCCAAATATATAAATTCCTCATATTTCAGTTGCAAAACAGGCACAAGATCGGGGTCACTGGTGTGAGCATCAGCGCATGCAAATTTTTGATATGCATCTGTAAAAGAGACAACATACACAGAATTCTCATCAGGATGAAGAGACCTTGCCTTCTTTTTGTTTTTTGGGGTTTTTTTTAAGCCTGCTTTGTAGCAGCGCTTAAATCTATATTTCTGGTTTAATTAAAAAAAGGCATAATATATCACCTTCTATGTGATGGCATGGAAATTAATTTTACAAACTCTAGTTATAGGTAGTAATGTTAAGTTTGTACCAATTTAATGAATAAAAATAGCATATGCTGCATAGTGAGCTCTGCATACTGGCAAAAGAATAGAAATACACAAAGAAACATTCACTGTAATTTAGTCTTGTCAAAGAAAAATGGATTAAAACCTTGTTTGAAGAAGGTCAAGCCAGCCACCAGTGCTTTTCAGAATCAAGCCCTTACACTTCTGCCAGGTTGATAGATATTTCAGTCAAGGGGATTTACGCACTGAGGAGCAGCTGAATAAAAGTATTCCCTCTTGGTCTAAATTGTGCAGCAAACAGACCCCAGGAGTACTCATGCATTTAAAATTATTGTTCTAAGCAGATCCCACAAGCAACAAGCAAATGGAAATTGTTCAGATTAGGTAATGCAGCACAAACTTTTGCTACATGATGGACTAATGCATCCATGTCCACTGTCTCAGATCCTTGGCTGGCTCTGATTTTCATTCCGAGTTATGTATCCAGACCATGAGGAAACCATATCATCCTACATGTCTTAACTGACATGCAACCCAGCTAGCACCAAGCTACAAATCAGCCTCTTTCTTGGTTTTTGCTTTGTGGCCTTCCCAAATGCAGTCAGACAGCTGGAGGACAAATGGCAAAACTGGAAGTATACTCCACTGTGAGTCATTGCTCAGGTAACAGGTTTCTGCCTGGAATGAGCACCCAATAGTCACAAAACACCCTGTCTTTCCTGTTCTGAGAGGGCTGAATGCAGTGCTGTTCACAGACCCAAGGTCCTTTCCCTCCAATAAATGGAGGCTACAGCTATTCAAGAACAGTGGAGAAAACAAAAAAGCCATCACAAAAACCTGAGAGCCAACAGTTTATATGAGCAATGGCTTAAGTCACTGAGATGCTTTTGTATGCATTTCTAATGCATTCATTACCATAATAGCAACAAAACAATTCATTTTCTTCCTTTCATTTTACTGTTATGATAATCATTTTTATAAAATAGGAGTTACATCAGCCAATTTCATACAAGATATTACCCCTGTTTAAAAATGTTACCTATATTGGGCAAGCAAGATCTGTAATTCAGAAATGATTGATCTCCAGAGGGTCACAGCTCCCACTGCAACATTACTACACACAGAGAAACACAACCCAGCTATTTTTCTGCAATAAGAAGCTGTACACTGTGGCAGATCAGCTCAATAAGCATTAACTGAAACTCCCCAAGAACACCCATAAACTTTTTGAACCAGTACTGCATGCCCAGCTCAACTCTCTCTGACTCTTGTATAGGAAAAGTATTTCCCTACCAAGGTTGTATACATGCCTAGTGAGAAAGGAAGGATAAACTTTGTCTTGAGAATATACCTGAGCTCAGTGGAGGATCTCAGCACTGTCTCGCACACCATTCCCA
>VYZP01079937.1:0-12306 GCA_013400635.1 Hypocryptadius cinnamomeus | reverse complement strand
ACAAGTACCTAGAGACCCAAATAATGCTCGTCATGGACTGCTGATTTTTTTTTCCTTTTGAAAGGATGGAAACTGCCTGGAGTCCTGAGACAATGGAAAGTTTCAAGACTTCATGTACAAAAGTCATGGAAGAAATACTGGAGTGTGCCCTAAGGCTGATTATTTCATTCCCTCCCTTTCTTCCTCACAGAACAGATGTATCTCAGACCGTGGTCTGAGCATCTACTGAAGTATTCCTTGCACTTCTAATATAGGGGTTTGCCTTTTTGTTAAGGTGCACAGGTTGGACAGGAGTTGAGGGTGAAATTGAGGTCTTGGTTCAGCCTTCTGCCAGCTCTGTGACACTGCCCATATGGAGTCATGATTCATCCTTCCATCAGTTTTGTCTTCCAGTAGCTCTGAGGATGTCCATGTGATAGCTTAGAGCCTGGGTGAAGTGTTCATTAAAATGTTACTCATGCCCAAAAGCCTTAGGCAGCCTGATCAATTCTCTCCAGGCTTCCATGGCACAAATTGTATCTCTATTGTGTGGGGATCTTTAGTTCTCCTGTCTACATCTAATACTCTTTTCTCTTAAAAATATTCAGCTGGGTTTGATCTCTTCTCAGTCTTGAGGTAGATTGGATTTACATAAACTACAAGCACAGCAAAAATCAGTACTGGCTGACCACATTGTTTTAGTTTGTAGGGCAGATGGGATGCCAACTCCATTTTATACACGGTCATCATTCACCCAAATGTGAAGGTCCTCCTACTCAATTCCTGGCTTTATTAAAGCACTTGGACATGGTAAGACATTAATCAGGGCCTTCTTATAAATATGGCTATTTCATGGCTTTGTTGGAGTTAATGTCCATCCTGAATTTGTTGAAGTAGTTACTGTTACAAAAAGATTTGGTCTTGTACTTGAGCTTAAGCTGGACAAGCTCCAGTGAGTGGCTTTCCATGCACCCAAACCCACAGTGTTATGCATCATGTAGCTGCTTGGAGGACTGAGTGAACAGAAAGAAGAGATTACTTCAAGACTTAAGTTCTTTGATGCAGAATTCATTATGGTACTAATTTGACTTCAAATCACAATCCTGTTTTATTGTCTTGTGGATATAATTTTTATCCTACTAAAAACAGGGGTTGCAGTAACTATGACAAGGATTTTGGGTTGCAGGCCTGAGTTCTAATTTGTTTCTGACTGACAAATTAGAAAATCAGTGAATGATTTTTTAGCTCCAAGTTGCTGTTTTCTTTGTTTTCAGCAACTCCAGAGTCCTTAGCAGCCAAAACTGCTGTTGTTAAACTTCAGGGACTGAATCCAAGAGATGTAATTTCCAAATTCTTCCCAACTGGAAGCTGTTTCCACAAAACTCACATAGGAATAGAGGGTCTCATTTATCCCCCACAGCATTAAGTTCCCCATACTCTTACACCACATTTTTGCTACTTTGAGAGAGTCGCTCTCACCAGGTCGATTACTAACAAGGTTGGTATATGAGCTAATAAACTGCTTTATGTTCTTTAGTCACAGCTGGGCTGCTCCCATACCTGACCCTCAATGAGCTATTGCAGTGTGTCTAGACATGTCTTTGGAGCTATGTTACTTGCCTACATTCAATAGGAGCTCTGCATTTTCTTCCCTTATGCTTGCAACATCTTCAGCTTTTTCCTCCTTTCCAGCTTCTCTAGTTGCATTCATACGAGGACAAAATTCTGTCATTTCATCCTGCATGCTTTCTCAGTATTGGCTGCCAGATAAATAGCATGTGCTTCCTGTTCATTTGTTGTCTTAGACATTGATTTTGCCTGTTTTAGAGTACTCTAAGGTTTGGTAAGGCTAATGTTATAGTGACAGTTGTGTTCTTTCACCAAGTTCTTCCTCTTAGCTTGACTGCTTTTCTGTTCCAGGGGAGAGCAATAACCAATTTTCCTTTTTTGCTTTCACTGCTCAGCTTGATGCTAATCTGCCATCATTTCTTCCTCTGATCTCTTATTGTCTGCCCAGCCTCAGTCTTGCTTCCTTTATTCTGACAGCTGCTCCAGACTCGCCTTCTTTTGTGTCCTTCACATATTTGTTTGTGTGTCATCTTTGTTGGTGCCTTTGATGTTTGGCATGACCTTACTGAGATCTCTGCTTGAAGGAACTTGCCTTTCTAGTGGCCCAGAAGGCACCAAAGAAGCAAATGAAGGGGAGGAATCATCTGGAACCAATGAGTTAATGGGCTTGTGATCAGCAAATAGTTCTAGGTCTTATCCCTTTTCCACTGTATGGGACAGTGTGGCATTATTTCATCCTACACCTTGTATTCTCAGACTGCATCTGCACTGTCAAGACAGACCAGATGCCAGAATGGACTGGGACTTGTAACTGAATGTTTTCTTTGTTTGAGCAGCTGGGAGATTTTTTTTTTCTTCATTAGGTTACAGTCTTGTTTTTAAGGATAAACATACTTGAGATGCCTTTCACTCTCCTTTTGTAAGATGCAGGGGTTTTTTTCCCCGAAGTAGGAGGTATTAGATTTTAAAATACTGCATTTTTAGACCAATTGTGGTGATTTCATCCTGGAATTATAGGAGGGTTCCAAAATTATATTTCACCCAGTGAGGTTAGAATATGCATCCTTTCACTGTGGTATTTAAAAGAACTTATAGGCAGACTACAGGCAATTCAGCATTTCATAATTATATTGTACTGAACTTGAAGTATTTGGTCAAGAAATACGATGATGAATAAACTGGTGGAGTAACTGTATAGCCAGCTGCTTTGAAGTAGTGCTCAGTCATTTAATTTCACATGAATTTTTAATAATTATTCCACCCTGTTTATTGTATTAAATTCCACTTGATGTGGATTCTTAGACCGGTCTATTGGTGACAGAAGGATTTTGAGACATTAAACTGTTTACGTTCTGAACTTTCATTTGCTTTGCACTTTATTCCTTTTAATAATTCAACAGTTGTTTAATATCTGAGGTTGAAACTGGAAGCAGTTCTTTTCATCTGCTTCGCACCAGCACAGTTGAAGTTTCTCAGAAGAAAAGACATAAGATCTGAATACCCTAAACTATCCAAATTAGTGTACTTTCTCTTGGTGATAAATAGCGCCCTGGAAAGTATCAGTTAATTCAGTCTTAAATCTTTAAGAGGTAATTTTGACAGGGTTCTGTAAATGTAGAAAGTTCAACAGAGTAACCAGAGAAAGGTTCCTAATGAAATTCTGACTTTGGTGGTGAAAACGTCTGTCTAGTTTTAATAAAAGCTTACACTGCATTCATGAGGATTTCTGCAAGTCTGCCCTGATGACATATAAACTTTAAATTAGGCATAGTCAATAAAAGGCCACCTAATATGGTTTCATATTTTCAGAGGTTTCCCCATAATTGCCCCAGCTAGTTAGTCTGTTTTGTAACCATTTTGGCATCTGCATATGCTGAGAGAAATCATCCTGGAAAAGATGGAGCGTGTACAGCTTGTAATGATGTGAAGTGACCTGACAGAGACCTCCCTCCTGCTGCCTCCTTATTTAGTGACCTTCCACAAATGATGAGACAGCAGCCTTGTTCCAGCAGCTGTTTTCTAAATTTGGTCTGACAAATGGTATCATAAAGGTGGCAGGTGAGGTTAAGAGACCTGATCAGAACATACTGATTTAGCAGCCAACAAAAGATACAAAAGAATATAAGGAAAAACAATCAAGTGCTGTCTCTTTATCATTGTATCAGTTTTCTCTGCATGGTCCCTTGTGAAAGCTTTTACTGATGGCTTTCAGCTATGTATCATTATAATACCTCCAATAAGCATTACATAATAGGAAAAATATGCTACACTGAGCAATGAAACTGGTGTTAGCCAGTTCTGTGGCCCATATCAAAATGCTCTCACTAGTATTCCCTGTAACAGCACTTCCTCAGATGAAATGGACTACAGCATATCATCAAGTAAGAGTTCATACATCCACTTTAATGTTTTTTGCATATCCCTCTTACAAGTAATGACTGTGACTACTCAAGAGAAAAAAAAATCCATTTTTTCTCTCTATAATAATTCAGACAATTTTCAAGCATATTCTCTGCCATTGCTGTGTTTGCATGGCTAAATAGGCAAACACTCTATGTGTTCCTCAGGCACTGAGGAAGGGGAGAAAACACAGTGATGATAAAACCACAAGAATTAACCAGAAAAACTGGGTAGACAGTAGCACTTAACTGATTTTTATTGTTGGCTCTCTTACTGACAGTTCACTAGATTACAAATTGTCTCCTATTAATGGTTTATAAGAAGAAATTTGCAGAATAAGTGCATCTGAAGTGCTCTGACTAGAGTAGCAAATCCATATTTCAGAAGCACTTCAGATGTTAGAAGCTTTGAAAAGGATCTTCCCTCTTTACTGTAGAGTGATATTTCAGTAGATACTTGGGCTGTAAATGCAGAGATGTCATTGGAAATCAGACCTGCTGAAACTGGATGTGTCAGACCTTCAGTCTAGGATAAGTCAGGAATTCAGGTGCTTACCTGAAATGGAGCTCCTGTACTCAACTTCTGCCATAAAATTATTTTTAACTATTTGAATTCTCCTTACGTTAAAACATTGTATTCTTTAAGGTGCTAACTGAAAAAGTCCCTCAGGTATCTTTATTTGGATGTTTATTTCCTGTGTTTGCTTACCGGCATTAAAGCGTAGTAGTTACTTTCTGCATGGGATTGAAATGTTGCAAGCTCTTTACAGATTTTCAGTTGTCATCTTGAAGAGTTTTGAAGACTGTTATTACATGTAGGTAGGATATATGTAGGCTTAGAGAACTTTTGTCATAAAACTTCAGTATAATAAGTACACTGAAACACTAATGTATTCCAAAGATGTTGAGTTATAAAAGGCACATGCCTCTTTGTATGAATGATAGTTTTGGCCAAAAGCAACATAGTATAGTAAGTATTAATGATTAGATTTGTCACATTAATGACACAATGAATTCTAGCACACAGGCATTGTAAAGGGTGACTGGTGGCAATGGAATGGACAGATGGACCTCGAAATGCTTGCAGTGAGAGCTGGAGAGGACCATTTTTGGTCATGATTTTTTTTTTTTTCCATTTAAATTTTAGATAATTATCTGAGAGTAAATTGAGCCCCCAAAAAATTATGAAGGATCGTAACTTATGGAGGATGCAGAAAGGCATTATTCTATAGCTACAAACAGGGTCCATCAGGCACTCAGGACGTGAGGAAAAGTTGACAGTTGTACCTTTAGCCGTGTGTGGTGTTCGCACATAGTGTGGGAATGATTTGTTTCAGCTGGCTGAGAAGCTCAGCATCTGCAGAGTGCTCAGGGGTCAAGGGTCATCACCTTCTAAGCATAAGCAGGCACCCATCCTCGTGTTCAGGCCTTGCTCTGCTCCTGCCAGGCAGAGGGGTGGGAAGGGCAGCCCATGGGCCATGAGTGCAGCCCATGGGCCATGAGTGTCTGCTGTAAACGTTTATGTCTCCTTCAGCCTGCGCATGGGGAAATGGGACATAACAGAAGCCCACCTACAATCTTGTTTACCCAGTCAGCATGTTTAAAGATACAAATATTTTTATTCTTTTCCTTTTGGATATTTGTCAAGAGTGTTTTGGGTTCAGTGGGAAATTTATAGTGTCATGTTTGGTAGCAGTTGTATATTTTGAGGATGGTGCCATGAGAAACAGGATGCCCAGGTCCTACCTTGTTTGAACGATCTTTCTAGGTTTTACTGCCATGCTCCACACCATGGGATGCAAGTGCTTCTCAAGCCCTCTGACCTGCAGAGGCAAGGGCAGGGTAGGCACTCTGCCTTGTGTTTCTTAGGAGGGAAGGTAGAGGCCTTTTGCTCTGTACCGTGGAAGTTTACCCTGATACAGCAGGGTTTTTTGTTGCCTGGGTTCTGAGGTAGAGTTCTTCAACCACCTTAAAAGTTGTTGGCAGAGTGATTGACCTTGAAGAAAATTGCCTCAGGTACTGTACTGGGGGATGACACAGTATTAATGTGTTGGCCTAAATTTCAAATCCTAAGGTGGACTAGGGTGGCGGCTGTGTAAGAAGTTCAACAGCCAGTGGTGTTAAGTGCCATTGTCCAGGGCATACTGAGGGGCCAGTCGAGATCTTCTGGGAGCTGCTTTGCTAAACACAGTTCAAATTTGAACAGGCCTTGTTCCAGAGGGCTTGTGGGCAGTATTAATGGAAGGAAAAACGTGGGGAATACAAAATTAAAAGCAACTGTGCTACATACGTGAAATCAGATTAATATTATGATTTTTGTTGTGCGGAAATAGCATGCAAGAAGGAAAGGCTGTTTTAGTGAAGAAGAAGATAACCAGAGAGAATGAAGGCAGAACAGAAAGAGCCAAGCATACAATTAATGGGGCCAAGAATAAAATAAGGCACAGAGGTTAGAGGAGGCAGAGAAACACCATGTTTAAGTAAGGAATAAGGTTAAACCTAATACTTGTACTACTCTGTAGATTTTGAAGAGTGCATCTTGACCTGCACTCCTGCAATATTTTTCTCTGAAATGTTGTATTGGAAAGGATTGATGCTGAACTGTCCAAAGGACAAGTAGAACCTGCTGAAAGTGGTTGTGCCCATTTGATGAAAGCTTGAGCTTTGGCATACCTAGTCACTGCATGGATCTAGAAGCAGCTTTCCTTTTTCTTCCCAATTTCAAATCCTTCACAATTGGAATTCCTACACTGCAATTACGCTGTTATGAGAAAGCTGCAGACCTCATATCTTGTTTCTGTGTTGGCTGTAAGAAGACTTGGATCTTTCCCTAGACGCCAGTTTCACTGAGACTAGGAACCAACAACTGTCCTACAGTCTGTCCCAGGTCTAGCCCCCCTCAGCCCTGGCTTTGGAGTCCAGCCCTTCACAGCTTTCTGCCTCTTCTGGGTTAACTTGATCTTTCCATAGGATAAGTCCCAAACTCTCCAGGTCCCTATGTGCCTCCAAAGAAGCTCTACCCTAGGCCTGCATCCCTTCCCAACTTATCCCACCCTAAGGTACATCTCAAGAAGCAACTTTAAGCCTTTATTGTCTGCTGAATGAAGGATTCCCTTTAGTCAAAAAAGTAGAAACCTAAGGGACAGCAGTTGATGTGGACTTTTGATTTAGAAACATTTGAATGTTTTTCTGTGTGTTCCTGGCACTGTTGCCTCCTGCATAGGATGCTCAGAGACCCTCCATTGTACATGGGCAGTTTTGAAGGTGTGCCTGTAAGTATTTGCAAGGAATAGAGGAGGTAAGTTGTGAAAATCTGATGGCCAGTAGTATTGATGAGGGTGGGTGAATCTCAGGAAAATTTTAAGGTTTGTTTTGTTTTGTTTTGGGGGGTGTTTTTTTTTTGTTTTGTTTTGTTTTGTTTTTAATCTGGTCCCACCTCCCATTTTGGTACTCAGAATTTATAAAATTGGTTAAATTAAAGTATTTTGGTATCCTTTTTTTTTAATTTATTTTATGTTAGTTGTGTTGCTTCTTTTAATATGCTTGAAAGAGCACCTGCACAGCCTATGTCCCAGTCTCCCATAGCTATATGTCAGTTGGATAACACCACCATAACAGGCCATTTCAGCCTCCCAACAGTTGTCCTTGCCATTCTGTTGCACAAAATGGTGTTTTTCACCCTTCATCAGAGATGGAGACGTGCGTGTTGCAGCACTACAGTAAATACTAAGACAGTTTGTTTTCTTAACCTTTGTCTATCTGTATTTCAAAACTCACAATTTATCTAGTAACTTCATCAGGAGGCTGGGATGTTTCTAAGGCAGTGTAAGCAGAGATACCACATAGCAGAGTTTGTTGGGAGAGCGTGACTAATGGATATAAGAACATCCACCATGACTGTGGTTTTAACTCTCAGATTTCCAATGGGAACTTTGTGAACAGAAAGCTGCCATCACCTTCCAGGCTGTGTCCTTCCCCTTGGTGTGCTGTGACCTCTCTGACACAGGGCTCAGCACACACCCCACTATGTCCTCTTCTAGCCAGCTCCTGGTTTTCCTCCTACAGCCATGTGCCTGCTTCAGCTGAGGCGCTTCTGTCCCACAGTGACAGACACAGCAGAGAGCTGCAGTGCAGGTGTGTAACTGGAGATATCTGTTAAATCTTTGCAAAGGAACAAACTACACATTTAAAATATAAAAATGAGCATTATAATGGGTGCTATGCCAGAATGCATTTTTACTTTTGCTTTTAGTAGCCCCAAATGGATTTAGTAATGTTTCCTTTCTGGTTTTATTTTGGTGGTTCTTTTTTTACCTTGTCTATGCTACATTACTACATTCTATGAATATGTAAGTTCAGCCTACAAAGCTGAACATGTACACATAGTAGCAGTGGGAGAGGTGGGGTTTTTTGATTTGGATGTGTGTGTTGGGTTTAAAGTATCCCGTCTTCGGGTCTTGAAGACATTTGGGATGGGATTCTTTCTTCCTCTGCTGTTCCTTTTTTCTTCTTGCTGTTCTGTTCAGCAAGTTGACAGTCTGATGTTGATTAGGGGTTTTAGGTGCAGCAGAAGTACAGCTAATAAGAAGATAATGAGTTGGTGTGTACTTCTGTGCTGTGCTGCTCCCTACTGAACTGTCTGACTACCAAATACATTAAGGAGTTAACAACTGAGGGTTGTTCTCCTGGAGGGGTGCTGATGGAGCCCGGTGGTTTTAAAGCTGAAGAGCAGGGGTTTAGAACAAGCTGTGCCAGCCTAAGAAGCTTCTCTCTCTATTCTTATCATAAATTGTGATAAAAATTATCATAAATTATCATAAATTAGTTATGCTAAGGTGATACTTAGCAAAAGACTGCTAGCAGTGAGTGCAGCAGGGTCTTTAGATGGTTAATGTCAGGGTAAAGAGAAGGAAAGGTGATTTTCTAGTATGTGCTGCATGTTCCAGGAGCCCTTTCTGTGCAGGAAACAATCCCATGGTCATAGTTAACTGTCAGTAATTTACCATATTTGGATTCCCAAAACAAAATGCAATGTTTAGTTCAGCTTTGAAGGGCAAACAGTTCCTTATGGAACTTAATTGCCTTGTTTACATGTGGCTAGTTACTTATCATGTGGCAAGAACAATAGACTGAGTGCCTCACTTAACCCATGATCAGAATGAGATAAAACACCAAAGAAAACGAGGCTCTATTTCTTAAACAGACCACAGGTCAGATGCAGCCTCCTTGGCTGGCTGTCTCCTAGAAAACCTACTACCTTTGTTTCCACAGCAGCTGTGAGACTTTGCCATATGTCCTCGCTGTCTGATCTTCAGCTAAAAGCAAGTGGTGTTTCTTGAGTGTCTCTATGTCACGTGGACCAGGCACCTTCCTGAGAGCTGTGTGACTCACTGACCATTCCTGGCACAGTGCATGCAGTGAACATCAGACCATCATCGCACCAGGCTTTGACCTCACGTTACCCCAGAGCTTAACCTGGACCATGCCCAGTTTGCAACAGAGGCAGCTGCATTTCCTCCTCCCTGTAAGGAGGCAGGGCAGGGCCTTGGGGAAGCGTGAGCCTTGATTTCTCAACCAGCCACACCTGTCTTGTGGGATGAGGCAAAAAATGGAGTTTACTTAGTTAAGCCTGATCTCTGCCAGTCAGTCATGCCTGCTACTGACAGGAGGCCTTTTAGCAAGGATGCTTCAGCCATGCCAGAACACTTTTCTTGTTGTCACGCAGTCCTCCAGCCACAGGCAGCACCCCGTGATCCAGCGTGACAGGAGTGCGTGACCGAACACGTGCTTTCCCTGCCCAGAAGTTGAGAAGTTCACTGTCAGGTCTGCCAGATTAATAGAGACAAGAAAATTTTTGGTTGGGACTGCAGCTCTCACACCCTCAAGGAGTCCCTTGTGTCTTTGGGGAGCGTGGGGCTCATGCCAGGTCCCCCTGCATAATTGAGTTTTCCTGAGCTCTGAGCAGAGAGGACATTCCAGAGATTTTTATCTGTTTGCTTCTCCATTTCACTGGTGGCTTTTTCCCTCATAATATCTAAATTAAAAGTCAGAAAGTTTGCTGAGAGAGACTCCTAGTTCGTTCCTCAGATAGTTTCTTTTGGCAGAAGGGAATCCTCCATTACACCTGCTTGTACCAAAGGAGTAAGGTAGATGTTCTCCATTAATTTACCAGAAGTTAAGTAAGCTTCAGCCATCCCTACAAACTGGAGAACAAGTTGCTAACATATCTTATTTTGTAAATCTGTGTGCAGCTGGGAATGAGAGGCCTTTGAAAATATGCACAGAAAGTTTAAGTGCAGGAGAGCACCAGCAAACCAAAAATCTTCTTTATCTTTTTCCATGAGTGAGCTATTAACTGGCACAGTTGTGTGCTCAAATCTTAGGTACAGTTTACAGCTCTCACTTGCACTTGAAGTGGTATAAATGGAGGCTGATATTCTTTATAGCAGTCATCTCCACAGCTGTTCCTCTTCCCTCTGTAGGCAATCTCTCAATTGCAGAGGGGATGCAAGGCAGAAATATTTCCTATTTTTGTATGTTTGTGGTACAGAGGAACCAAATCATGCAAATAACAAGACCACAATGACAGTGGTATTATCATAACCTTCCCAAGCCTTTAGACTATGAAAATAAACTTTAAAAGTCTACTGAAGATTTAAGCAGTAAGACCCCTTCCCCTCCACCACCCCCTAAATATATGAGCTGCTTCTAGAGCTGGAGGCCTCCTCAGTAAGACTACCACTTGTTTTGAGCTTATACAAGCATTTACAGCCACCATATAAATTGAAATGTTAGCATGTCTGCTCTTGTCTTGTCATTCTTCTCTTTGTGTAACACAGAGCCCAGTAGTCATCACAAAAAAAAGAAAACCTTTGGAAATATGTCTTTGAGGAGGAAGACTCCGCACAAGGATCAATCATATTCCTCACAAGAATTCAACATATGAGTCAGGTGTTCCCAGAGACTAACCTGAAAGATGAGACCCTCAGGAACATTTTCAGATTGTGGCTTTTCTGCACTGTCTTGCTGATTCTTTTTCTTTTCTTTTTTTTTTTGGCCATGCAGAACCTAGCCTGATGTCTCACCCATTAGGTTGCCCTCCATGAACAAAACTCAGGAAACTCATGAGTTCATTGTCCAAGGAAACCTTTTTTTTTTGGAATACAGACTGGAAAAGATAATCTATTTTGTCAAGTGTTTCCACACCTCTGTAAACATGCAGTCTCCTCCTCTGGATGATCTCATGCTTATATTCATCAAAGTTCTTACTTTGCTTTGAGACCACATTTGCAGCAAAACAGTAGTATATGCAATATAAAAAGGGTTTGGGTGAGATCCAGTACAAGCATCTCATGGTGAAATCATTCTTAATATTATTTAACAGCTACCTGGTGTCTGATCCAGAGAAACTGGTCACAACTACACCTTCCTTTAGACACTCAAGTAAATGGCACATGTGAGCCTTGGATTTTACATGAATGTAGACCAAGGAGGACACAGACCATAATTTGTCTCTCACGTTGTCAAGCAGATTCCTCCTCCATTTTTTGACAGTGGATTGTTGATAGAGTGACAGCTGATGAACAGGTATGAGTTCATCAGCACTCCTTACCAAAGAAACCTTGTCTGGAAACTCTTACCTCTCTCACTGGAAGTAGAGAGAAGGAAAATTGCGAGTCTCTGGCTTAAGGAAAACCATTTGTTACAACAGAATTTAAGTGAAGATCAGCTAACCTGCTGGAGCATCACAGGCTGGAAACCTGAATGTTCTGGCAGATACCGTCATTTTGGCAATGGCGCAGGTGGCAGTCCTGCCAAGTCCTCATGGTCTTTATCACGTAGTAGGAAGTGGCATTGCTGCCCTGGGTGCAAACATCCTAGGAAAGAAGTGGTTAGTTAGTGACTCCACAGAAATAAATTCTTGGACACAGGTGATGCCACGAGTATTGGAGTGCCAGGTCACAGTACTGTAGAAGAAGTTATCAGTGTTGCCAGTGACAGATGTAATACCTACCAATGATTATATCTTACTAAACAAAAACCCCAACACCAAACCCAGCAGTCTTACAGACTCCTTGCTTTTCAGCTTTCAAAACTCTTCTGGAGAGTTTTTGCAAATGGATGGTCTAAACCCAAGGCTGATTAAGTATCTGCTCTGCCTCCTGTCACCTTGGAAACAGGGAATGCTGACTGTGAAAGCAGTCTGAAGGATCCAGGATGGAAATACAGATGTTCATGTACTGAACAGACTTCTCCCCCTTTTTTATTGCTCAGAACAATACGAGAGTCCACAGCAAGGTCTGCATTTCCAGCTATGTGCACAGTGTAACAAGTACATTGAGGCAGCTTATGGCTGGCA